>OZ022414.1:20424813-20665390 GCA_963989365.1 Rhimphoctona megacephalus | reverse complement strand
CCCCCCCCCCTCCCTCCCTCTCCCTCCCCCCTCCCTCCCTCCCCCCTCCCCCTCTCCCTCCCTCTCCCTCCCTCTCCCCCTCTCCCTCCCTCTCTATCCCCCTCTCCCTCCCTCCCCCCTCCCCCCTCTCTCCCCCCCTATCTCTCTCCCTCCCTCCCTCCCTCCCTCCCTCTCCCTCTCCCTCTCTCCCCCTCTCCCTCTCCCTCTCCCTCCCTCCCTCCCTCTCTCTCTCTCTCTCTCTTCTTCTTCTTCTGCTTCGCTCCTTTTACGATGCTGACTATCTCCATAAAAGTAACAATTAAAATAAGAAATTCATTAAGTTTAATTAATATAAAAATCAGTGAATAAAATGTAATTAATAATGAGTCACACGAATGAGAGTCTTTAAATAAAATAAATTGATCGAAACTGGATTCAGTACAAAAAAGACGTGCACTTGAAGGATATTTCGAGTATTGAAGGAGTAACAAAGAAAAAAACTCTGAAATCTAATTATTTTTTAGCTTACTCAATATGTATACGGATTTATTCAAAAATCGGCGATTCAGAATTCCAAATTTTTCAACACATAAACCTAAATAATTTTTTTTCTTAAACAATTCATTTTTTGTTAAATATTAATTTTTTTGGAAATTCTCGACGAAACTCTGCGCCACTTTATACTTGTCTACTTATTTATAATTACCATCTATCTGCCATAAAAATCCTGAAGAAATTAACATAATAATTAAATATATATATATCTGTGTATCCGTGATCGATCGGTAGAAGTATGAATTATAATTATTACGTATGCTGTACACACACCAGGTGCAACGAACGGAACAAACCGAGTCCATCAACCGGACCCAGCTGTTTGTGTTATCAGCTGTGGTTCTCGCCTCGGCTCACCGATAATACACCTGGTGGTTTTGTTTTTTCTCTTTTCATTTTATTTTATTTTTTCTATTTCTTTTTGTGACATACATCACTTGATGTGTGTGTGTGTGTGTGTGTGTGTGTGTGTGTGTGTGTGTGTGTGTGTGTGTGTGCGTGCGCACTTTGGACAAAAATACTGTAAACATTGCAGTTTCGAGTTGCACCGATCATTTAAGTTTCAAACAATGGTAAATTATTCGTGCATTCCGATCGATTGCTTTTATCATGAATGTGCTCACCAAGTATTGACGATGTAGAAAGCTCACGTCATGCATTATTAGTATTTATAACATCTATGTGTATCTACATACATACGTTTTTTTTTGCTTTTTTTGTATATATGACGATTGCTTAACTTCTAATGATCGCCTCGAGGCCATTATACGGTCACAAAACTTTCGCATAGCAAAATATTCATCATGTCGTATTTATCATAGTCTTGAACTATTAACGCTTCGTCGTGTGTGGTATACATACTTTCGAAAATGCGTCACGTATTTTGCATTACAAAATGTGGCAAATTTCTTCATCCTTGAATTAACAGTGAGTATTGTTATTTGGCATACTTTATATGTATGTGTTTGGCGAAATAAATCATTTTTATGTGATTTATTTAACGACCATTATAGATCGATTCTGACGGTAGTAATTATTCTAATATTTATTATGAAAAGTGTTAAATAACTGATTCAATTTTGTGATAAATTGAGGGAATTACAATAGTTTATTGTTCATTAACTGTTCATAACTGTTCATTCCGCTACAAATAATTCTCTTATCACAGTATTTTGAATGAAATAAATATATTTAATCCAATCATCACATTTATTGCAAAATAAATTTTCTCAATGAAAACTTGGCTATACATCCATTAACGTATAATAACTCAGACTCTCACCCAAATTGTAGATTTACTTCTTGAAAGTTTCTTTGTGCTGCTACTCTTTCCCGAGGCTGTAATTATGGATTCATGACGTAATCCCTCCCCCTCTCCCCCTCCTCTCACTTTTCCCTGACTCTTAAACATATTTCACATTTTTGTTTTTCACACTCTTTTCAGTTCTTTTTTCACTACTTTTTCTATTGACACTTTGTGGTCTATCGATATAGACAGTTTTTTTTTAAACCCTTTTTTGTATACACTCGATACATCTTTTGTACTGTAATTACGAGGGAATCTATCGATTCAGAGTACGTAAATATATTTATTGTTATACTTGCGTGAATAGCGTGTATATTCATATTATTTTGTATGCGTATAGCAGTGGTTATCGCTACAACATATGTTTTTGCTTCATTTGTTGTGCCGCGGAAGAGCATATCCTCTCTTTCTAACCTCCATATCACCGGAAGCGACTTCCGCTTTTTCCGAGGCCTTGGCCCCTGCGTTCTCCTCTATTTTTCTGGAACATTTCCAAAGCATGCCCATATACGTGTCTCCGTTTTTCTTTATATTTCTTCTTGACTCTTATTTTTTGTCCTTTTTCTATTTCTTTTTTTTTCTTTTCTCACGTTTTTCACAGCATGAATTCTGTTCCCTCACCGTGTCCTATTGGCCACATGAATGCGCAGGGAAAATTTGGAAGGGCGGACTACCTGGCACAAACGGTGGCCGTTAATGACCTTTGTTTGTACCGCGTGAGAATGAAACGCGTGTCTGAGCATCGTGTAAGAGGATTTATTTTGCTCCGGAATTCTTGTGAAACATTTCGCAGATCAAACACGACATATATAGTTTAGTTTAGCCGTCTAGTCATTACTCATCTCGTCATTTCAACATGTATCCTTTTAGGTACACTCAATTTCAAAAGGGAGAAGTCAAATGTTCGCAGATGTATTCAACTCAGACAGCACATCTCAAAATTCATTCTACAATATTGTTTAAGGATTTCCCCACTATTTAAGGGTATTGAAACAAATTATTTGATATACCAAGTGTATGAAATAAATTATTTTACATATTACGTCTATTTGCTCTAAATATATTTGTTTGCAATTCATTTAAGACTAATTTATATACTACTCTAAAATGAATTGCTCCTTTTGTGACGATCATATTTTTTTGTCATTAAAACTGGCTGTGTAACATTACCTACGACCGTTGAAAGAATTAAAAAATTAATGATAATACGCAAGTGGAATAATAAAAATTAATTTGATCGTTTTAATACACAAACGAATGATTTATAATTTGTTCTCTTTTATGAAAGTGAACAAGAGTTTAAAGAATAATTATTTTTATGAACTTTAAAGCCTTATTTTTACGGACTGTATGGTCAGTATATTCTTAATTCCGCCACGTACATTTTCGTCCCACACGTGCATCTACCAGTTCCTCCTAATCTCTTCATTTCTTGTAACCTCCGGTTCTTTCTCCTTTCTTTCTCTTTCTATCTCATTCGCATGGAGATCGCAACTCAAGGATTTTCGGATCACAAAAGTATGATCGCTTGATCCGTGGTGGAGGCGAGACAACATAAACCTTGGATGAATCGTTGTGAATAGTACGCACAAATAGCGCATTTACAGCAGCCACGCTGAGAACTCCGATTTGATGGAACAATCTCTCGGTTAGCCTCTCACTTTGCCATTCAACGATCGTTCTCGACGCGGTAGTCGTTTCCGGCTTATACTGAAACGATCAACTACATCACGAGTTTAACAACGTTCGGGTTATGCGTGAGACACGTTTCTGCGTATTTTTCACACTGACGAACCGCCCTGATGAATTTTATAGCGTAACGCCCGCGATATTTCTTTTTTCTTCCTGCCATTTATTACGTCATTGCTTCCAAAGGAAAATTCGTCGATCTGGAAATAATTATATAATGGGAACCATTTTACAACATGATAAATCTCAATTGGTACGTAATATGAAAAAAAAAAAAAAATTCAGCAGTACTAACATTCGTACAAACTAATCGTGGCTAATGTTTAAAGGGTTGAATATTACGCGTAATTCCAACGAGAAATATCTTTAGATATTGATTATTTAAAATAAGACGTGGATAAAGGAAAAGGCCCCTCAACATTCTAAGCACGCCGGAATATTTGTCAATACATAGTTAACCGATCATTAATACGTGGTGAACGATCTATCCAAAATGGAAGTGACAAAGACTATTTTCGTCACCATTATACCATCGAACAATGCTGCGCCACTGCCGAGTGGCTATACTGTCATTTTACCTCTTTATCACATTGTTTCACAGAGTTATGGAATGATTTTCGGTATAGCCGTACAAAATTAAATATAATTCAAAGGAGGCATATTTTTATATACGTAATCTAAACGCAACGAATGAGGAAAAGCTTTACCGTTTTCTTCTTGCTCAAATTGATGAAACTCAATGGTGTTGTAACTAGGGGAAAATAATGTGGAAGACTGACGTTTTGTCCCAACCAACTTACTCGTAATCTTCGACGAGGCTCGCTTCATTCGCTTTTTAATTACATCCGAGCTTCGTTCTCCACTTTAGTCCCTCAAACGAATCTTCTCTTGTCTATATTCTATAGACTATGAGTACATATATACGTAATATAAGGACATGCATGCACACACACACACACACACGCACGCGCGCGCGCGCGCACACGTACACGCGCACGTGAACACACGTGCACACACATATTATATATATATAAAATTTGTGCGATATAGATATGCATACATACAAGAAGGCAATCACAGCAATACCCTATTACGTTAGCAATAGGGTAGGAAGGATGTGAGATTAAGAGATAAGTAGGGTAACGCGGTGGTAGCTCATCCCCACTATTTTTCTCTTGTAAATATTTCACGTCAAGAAACATTCTGTTGACGAAGCAATAAGTTAGAACTTTGACGCTGAATCACTATGCGGAAATAACCTTAAAAATCTAGTAACACTCGCTGTTCGATATTGTTGTCTGGTTTTGAGTATCGATTAACGGACAACACCACTGTGACCCCCTATTTTTTTCACATTTTTCAAGAATTTTTTTTTGTAGGAAAAAAAAGGATATTCGAAAAATTTTTTTTGGGTTTTGTTCCTTGTTTATTAATGTATTAAAAAACATTTTTTTCACATTTTTCACGCCGCATGGTGGCGCTGGGGAAGCTCTCGCGTCATCTCCGCAGTGGTTCGCGGCACGCAGCAGAACTCTCTTCAACGTCGATCTGAAAAAAAATACCGAGTGTTTTCGTTAATAATATGATATTTTGAAGAGAAGTACATTGGGATTTGGAAAAATATTGATCTTTAAAAAATAGGCACGCCTTTGAAATTAAAGAATGATTTTTGAGCAAAATTTCTCGTCGAAAATAGGCTATAACTTTTATAATTATTGAGATATCGAAAAAATCTTATGTACTTCTCTAGATAATCTACTTTTATTGATACAGTAAATATTTGAAGTCGATCGGATAAAAATTGCTCGAGTTCTGCTGCGTGCCGCACTCAAAAAAGTGGTTTTGAGAAAAACGCGTTCAAAGTTGGGACCCCGAGCGTCGCGGACCGCTGCATCGCTCTACAAAATATTCAATATCTACGAAAATAATTATTTTTTCGACCTGGGTCCAACGGCATTTCAATCTTAAAAGTATTTTAGATTTTTTAAAATGGTTTTCAAAAAATCGATTTTTTGAAGCCGTCACAGTGGTGTTGTCCGTTAAAGTTCTTTTAATTTCGTTTGTATATAGTTTTTGGATACTATTTAAACGTTTGCACAGATGGAGTGCAACGTAAATTCTTTCTGTTTGGTTTTTCAAAAAGTTTCAAATACGCATTTTTGAAATTTGCAACATTTGATTTTACTGATGTCTGTGGGTTTCTAAAATAACCGGATGCAAAAGTTGATGTATTTTCTTAACTTAAAAAAAAATGAAAGTTCGTTGCATCTCAACGGAAACAACACAGATTTATGTATGTTGAAAACGTTCAAAATTTTGTCAGCATCGATGTACATCAAATGGATATTTCCTTCACAGGACTTGAGAATAATCGGAAACGAAAGTGATTTTTAGCTTTCTCATGGAAATAAATGTCGAATTTTAAGACTACTTAAGATTGAACGGCGAACGGAATATCTGAACCAACAAAACTCATTTATTCGACAATAAAGTTGTTGCTAATTGCTCGAGAATCCATGAAGAAAATTAAAAGCAAAACAAAAAAGTAATGAAAGTTAGAGGTCACATTTTTTTTGAGGTCGTTACACGTTCTGTTAAATAAAGTACTTGTGATAAACTATACGATGGTCGGAGCCTGCAATGAAAAGAACAGAGGGTTGAGGCACTGGACGAGTTTGCGCATAACACCAGCATAATTTAAAGCCGAGAGAGAATGAGGGAGATAAAAGAGAAAGACGGGGTGAAAAAGAAATGAAGGCGAAAAAAAGAAAAAGAGCAGAGTTAGAGCAAGCACACCTAATGCATATACTTGCTTCCCCATTCGCTTCTGCCAGTGTTGAATGGCTTCCAATTTGCGACCGGTGGTTTAATTGTGACTACGTGTGTATTCAGAAAATGTATTATTCGCACGTATACTGGAGGACCCACTAAAGCGGATTGCCCGTTTTCACGCTTTACGAACAATCGTACATGGTTTTCTACATGTAAGATAGAAAGAGAAAGAGAAAAAGAAAGAGAGAGAGAGAGAGAGAGAGGGAAAAGTTGAATATATGGCTACTTCACCTGCCTACCTTCTCGTTTTTCGCTCTGCGAAAGTCCTAGCTCAATGGTTGAAGGAGAGTTAACTCCGTAACCACTTCCGCTTCTCGATGCCAGCTGCGAATTTACGTATTGGGACATACGTCCGAAGCACACATACGAGGATGCAAAAAACATACATATGGATATAATATATGTATATTCTTGTTCTTCTATACAAATATGTACATATTTCTAGCAAGAGAGAAACAGACGGAAAAGGAGAGAAGCTTTCATAAGGGGCTATGTACAGACTACATTTTCATCATCATGTCATGTATTTGACTAGCATATGCCTCTTGATTTCTAACTAATTCTGAGAAAAAAAGATCGTTTATTCGTTTTCGCAATAAACATTTTTTTCGTTTGCGCGATACGGTGATGATTTTTGTTTGATTTTTGACGACTATTTATTTTTTCGATTGTATGCGTATCGGTAGATTCGATAATCGATTTCTTTTGTTATCCTGTGTGTGGACCAAAACTCAAAAATTGGCTATCGAACGATCGCGTATTCCAATTTTTTGAGACTGAAAGCTTTTCGTTATGTTCTTACGCTTTTTTCCCCTCGAATGTATGATTATGCTCATGGATATGCATGCATGTGTGAGTGTTCTTGAGTGTATCCATTTTTTTCCCCTCGGTTTCATGCTTGCATGCTTCACACCCTTAAGTGCTTTCTTCCTCGATCGTGCAAACGGCGGACAATCTGGTGCGAACGATATTTTCTTTTTGAAAACATCGATGAGCTTCACATTCACGGGGTAAAATACGGAAGCATATAACATCGTCAAGCACAGTTTTGCACACCCTGACGAAAAAAAAAGAATCCCATTAACCTGCAAGCATATCAGAAAGCCGTCGTGAAGATGTGAAAAAAAAAACTCGTGATGTAAGGCACTTTATTATAATACGTAGAACCAAAAATTTATCCTTCGTACATAATGTTGACGCAACGCCACGCTTTTCGAAGCACACGCTCATATCGCATCCACGATAATGGAGTGTCCCATTCAACCTTTCGATATATACACCCTACTGCAATCTAGTCCCATCGCATACGCGATTATCGAAATTCTTTTCACCAAATTTCTCATCTCGCAAATTCCGTGAATCCTTTACACTATAATTTTTTTTTATTTAACCAAACAATTTATTTGATCCAAGTAAATTGATTATTTGTATATTATCCAACAATTCAATATTCGGATGAAGGAAATGTTCAGTATTTCGGATAAATTGAATCTTTGATCGAAACATCATGGTTAGTAAAAGCAAATACAAAATTATTTAGAAAAATGCACAGCTACAAGACGGAAATGGACCGGTTACTGAAAACAAAAAATCGATTTACTTCAGCCAAAGAAATAACGATTTAAATAAACTCTCAAAATGATTAAGAAGAATATACACGGTTAATGAACGAGACTATATGGGTTACTGGAAATAATTAATTAATTGGATTCAGCCAAATAAATGAGAGTTTAAACGGAGCCTTTCATTATTTTATTCTCAAACTTAAGGTTTTTGGTAAATCTTTTTGGTAGGTGGGGGGAAGAGACGAAGCTCCTATGCTTATGCATTGGGCGACGTCAGCAATGCCAACTTATAATAGTTAAATATTAACGCTGTGTACGCACGGTTAATGCAAAAATTTCCAATTATATAGTAATAATGTTAATTATAATTTACATATATGTTCATTTTAATTAGTTAGGATTATTAGAAAATTCATTTGTAACGATTTAATATCGAGCGTTCTTTAGTTATGCGCGGCCGTTAGGTTGGATTCAGTAAGACCTGTGACAGCTGTTTTACGTGTGCTGGCTCGTGTTTTTAGAGGTTATGTCGGCGTCAACGAAAAATGAGGATAAACCACAAAAAAAAATACTAGTACGTCACTAAGTTGTCAATAGAAAGAACGATTCGTCCGCGCTCATTTTTACAAGCATCGCATCGACGTTGAGAAAATGAAATGAAATAATAAATGTTCTCATTACTTGCATTTGACTGTAACAAATTTCAAATTACCGCGCTGATTCTTTGACTGCTTGTGGTATACCCGTAGTTGCGATGTTGCTATCGCAACTACGGATACGCATTTCAAGAGATATCGCAATTAGCCTCACTTTTTCGGAAAATTGTTGTTTATTTTTTATGATTTCTTGTTAATTAATTCGGTTAGCTATTTGTTTTTTTTTTTTTAAGTTACATTATTCCCTAAAGATGGTGCAGGTTCGATGGAGGGCAGGTTGAAAGTACATATATTTAGTGATGAAATATACGTATACTTAAATCTAGAGTCGCAGTATCGACTCGAGACAAGTATATTTACATGTACTGTAATGTCGAAGACGAGTCATTGACTAGACTCTTTATAGCAAGCAACGTGGTTTAGAACGGTTTTTGAAAATTTCCGAAAAATGTTTCCGCGATATCTAATTAATTACAGCATTTTGAGAGATGTTGCGGGTTCGCGTATTTTTTCTTTTTTTTTTTTTTCGATTCTGACTATTTAGAACTCTGCAGCCTAACGCGTGTTGAAAATATTAATATTTCATTTTTTCATAGCATCGAAAAACGGTAACGTTTTTCACACACACATTTTGATGCTCAATTCGCAGTCGCTGTGTAGTGATACTAACTAGAAAACTGGTAACATTCTGGAGATATGTGAGACTGCGTTCGTTAATGTGACAGTCGAACCCATACAATTTTGACTTTTTATTTAGAGTGACAGTATTCAGATTAAAAAGATAAGGTTATAAAAATCGCGGATATGACAGCTGACGGATAGTTTTTTCAGTCTTGACTTTTGGTTAGAGTCACGGTTGTGACTCTTGGGTAATTGATAAAGAGTAACAGTGCGATAAGTAATAAGTGTTTTTCATATTAGGGATATGGATCAGCAGCATGAGTGCGAGAGAGACAGCTGCAAATTTCGAAGTAGAAATTTCTTCACATCCTTCGATCGTAATAAAGAATTTTCAGCCGTTTTTTGCCTTTTTTCTCCCTGGGCTACAACTTTTTTATTTCAATTGGACGAACGTTGTGGAAAAATTTTACTTTCGAAAATCCGTCGTACTATTATTTCAATTGGACGAACGTTGTGGAAAAATTTTACTTTCGAAAATCCGTCGTACTACACAACAAGAATATGAATAAAAAATAATTCCGATACAAAAAAAATTGGAAACGGAAAAAATTAGATTGAAAAAAAAAAATTCGGCCGAAGTACTTGGCGAATTTTTTCGCTTAATTCACACAATGTAACAATTCATGGTTACAGACTCGCCAAGTAGTTCGGCGAATTTTTTTTTTTTTTTCTTCAATCCAATTTTTTCCGTTTGGCATTATTTTTGTATCGGAATTATTTTTTATTCATATTCTTATTGCGTAGTACGACTGTATTTTCAATTAATCGAAAGATTTTTTATTAGAGGTTAATAGGTTCAAATGTATTTGGTTATTAATGCTTTTATAGTTTCAATTTATTTAATGACTTTTTGTGAAGTTTAGACGTAATTTTTGGACAGTTTTGAATTGGTAACTTTTGTGAGATTAAGATTTTATTGGTAATTTTTTTTGGGGCTCTCTTATAAGTTTTTGTGGGGGTTTTGTGTTGAGAAGGGAATTTTTTACCGGAACAACTATTTGGGGGGAGTAACTGTACTTGTCTCAACTTTTTTTACAGCATTTATGCTGTTTTTTTGCGGATACGTTGGACGTTTCCCCAAAAACTTAATTTTGACCACCAGCGGCGCGGCAGTCTACTTGCACCTTCTCTATATGCTGTACTCAATACAGTACTCGTTTTTTGAGTAGTTTTCTTTATTTTTACGGACGATATACGCAAAAGAAGTACGAGGGTAATGGCCTTACCCCATGCAACTAATGCAATAGAGTAACATTTTTCTTAAACTTCAACGATTAATTTCTTTAAAATGAATGTGGTAGCCTGCGTTTCCCTTTGGCCAGTATATTCGGGAAATATACTTCAACAAATAGTACAATTTTTACGAAGATCTAATCTCCTCGAAATTTTTTAGCAACGACCTTAAAAATGAAAATTAGTTTTTTTTCTCAATTACAAATTTGTATTTTGTCATTATTGAACATATTTCATTATGTCCATCACTCATAACATTAATTTTAACGGAAAAATTTTCCTGTCTACACGGGGATTCGATCCGACCTACCTATCTATCAACGACCTAACGAGCACGGACGCTGCCTATTACACCATCATCTACATGACAACTTAAAGTTAAAAAATGATACATACATTGCAAGTCCGACATGAAGTAAGCAAAGCCAATGCATTATATATGAACCAACATTTATTGAAATTCGTTTGGACTATTTTATTTCAGCCATTATTATAATGGGAACTCGCATTAATATTCGTTTCAGTAAAAAAAAAAAATCGTGAGGTGATGGCTTAGAAACAAAATTTAAGCAAAATATACACGCTTTAAAGGAGTGTACAATTCGTATTTGTAAGAAAAAAACATCTTAACTCTATGCTTCACTCCAAAAGTATCGAAGAAATTCGCTTATTTTTATTTGTTTCTATATCAAAGCATAACTCTACTAGAACGATGGTTAACAACACTTCGAACTGATACAGGAATTAGAGATTTTTTCATGAACAGGACACTTTTTAAAAAAAATGTTAAATAATAATAATAATTGCGAAAATCATCCTAGCTGTATTACTGGGAATATTGAGTAATTTTTATTAGGCTCGACCCAGCAGAATATTGAGGACTTGAAGTGTTTATAACAAATCATTTTTTAAAATTCAAGTTACCACGTCTTTTCATAAAAAAAAATTTCTTGTTTAAAAAAAAACACATTCAAGATTAAAAAAATTAAATGGCTCGTGTCCAATAATTTTGGTTTATCCTATAAAAAATATTTCATATTTCCAGCTAATAACTCGAATTGGGGTTAACCAAATAAAATACAACGAGAAAGCTCAATTAGTTGAGTTAAGGGGGCATAAACACCTAGAAGATTTGAAAAATCAGTGAGTAAAAAAAATTTTTTTGAAAAAATTATTGGAGAATTCAGATAAAGGATTTTCATGATTGAAAACGTACATTTTGAGAAACATTTACAATTTTTTTATTTAAAAAAAGGGAACGCGGCTACAATACGGCGTCGTGAAAAAAGTCCTTTTTTAAAAAACATCCAAAGTGGTAACAGGTGTACCTTCGCCAAAAATTGACCGGCAAGAGAAATGGAGTGGGATATTAAATCACATACTAACACATGTGGTGTGAGATAGCCGATTTTGAAAAGATTCATTTATCACTGAACGGTCAACTTTTAAACAAAAGAACGCAATTTCTGAATCAACATTTTTTGGTTTTCTGTCGGAAATGAAAAAACTAAGAGTCATAGAAAAAAAATCCTATGGTAGACGATAGATAATTGGGTACAGAATGACCATGACAAATTTTCAGCAAATCGGTCGAATGGTTTTTGAAATTCAAACGTTACGAGTTTTTTAAACGGTATTCTATTCACGAATAAGCCATGTCACGGTTATGTGCCACATTATTTGAATAAAAAAAAAATTGGAAATACTTCTTGAAATGTATGTTTTTAGCCACAAAGAACCCTCGTCCTATCGCTCCAATAGTTTTCCAAAAAATAAAAAAAATTCTCTATGACTCTTTTGTACTCTTTCTAAGTGTATATGTCCCCTTAAGTAATATTGATTTTTGAAATGGTAAACATCGTATTATAATATCAAATCGGTTTTACTTCGCTCGACAAAATAGAATGTTCCGATTAAAGGAATCGAATAGTTGTATCAATTATTTTTTGTTATTCCGAGATACCATGTTATTGCATCTAAGAGTTTTTTCTTGAACCAAAAAAAACACCATCAGGGTAAAAAAATCGTTTACTTGTTTCCAATGATTTTGGTCTATCCAATCAAAAATATTACATATTAACAGCCAATCACCCAAATTGGTGTTGTCTAAATAAAATGATAGAATCAAAAATATTAATTATTTGTAATAAATTGTTGGCTTTGTTTTCTATAGATTTCATGTATTTATACCAGATAACTTCGATTAGTATGAATGGATTAGGTTATTTGGGCCAAATAAATGTCATCAAGAAAATGATTTAATGTGATTTTTTATTTATGGCAAAGAAAAATTTACTTGCGTTCAGTAAATACAGCTCAAATAATTAGGATTACTTGGATCAAACAAATTTTTTTTACAGTGTACGTTGCAAGATGCTCCTGTTGATTAAATTCGTCTGCAATAAATGTCTACGCATAAATAGACGCGTAAGATGATGTAAAAAAAGCTCTATTGATTAGAAATGCTAAGATCTTAATGAATTCTTGGCAAAAAATAAGTTACATTTTTGTGCCGTTGAGTTTCGAATTGGATAATTTTTTTAACATTTTTGCAAGGCCTCATACAGAAATAATTCGTTCACGAAAAAATCTGCTAACAGATTGATTTTTGAATCAAATATTATACCTCTCCATACCTCACATAAATCTGTGCAAAGTAAAAATTTTCTTCATCGTTTTCTTACCTTCGATATTCACGCAGCGTTACCTTACAGAAATATTTCGAGTTTCCGCATCTCGATTCAACGAGGGAGAAGAGTCGGCGCGATATCGCAACCGGAAGTAAAAGAGAGCAAGCGGGGGCTTGTGAACCGTTTTATATAGTTTTTACAGTCTTTATAGCAATAACCTCTTTTATTTGTGCATAAATATACATATATATTTACGTTTAGGTGCTGCTCACGTATATCTACTCATGTACACATGTCTCTCATAAACGAATACAGAAATATAGCTCAGTTTTACGTCGTATCATACGTAGGCTGAAAAATCTCCTTCGTGAAACGTTTTTATGCTGAACAACGCCGAAGGAAAGTATCGCGGTATATATTTTCGATTCGATAAGGTCCAAGACTAACTCGCGTCATTGACGTGCGACACACCCTGTCCTAACACAGATGATGAGAAGAGTAAAAAAGGGGAGGGGAGAGGCTTTGCGCATGATCATGCAACCTGATACATAACCTCGATCTAATGAAAATTTATATCGTGATCGTTTTTCCAGACATACTTGTGTATACTATCTTATTGTATCGGAGTTTGTGCTGCAATGCAACGAAAGTTATTTCCATTATTTTGCCATTTCGGGAATATTTTAAATATTGTCAGAACTTTTCACGCTGCATTTTTGTGTGGGTTCCTAAATTTAAAAGATGATTGAACAAAATTTTGATTAACCAGTTAACTGGTAGAGGACGCACACGTGCGTCATTTTCCATGCATTTCTACGAACATACCAGTTAACTGGTTAATATTCGTAGCTTAAATCTGCACCGGACTCTGGACAAATAAAAAATAGCAATTTCACATACGAATATTTAGTAGTAATGCAAATGGATAGACGGGTAAGAGTAGGTATGAGTTTATAATTGAAAGTACTTGTGAAGGTACTTTAAGTGTTTAAAGATAAATTGCATTCAAATAAAGATATATTCATGAATGTGTGGGAATATCTGTATTAAATTGCTATGCTTATATTCAAGATCAGTCACTCAGAGATTCATGCTAGAATGAAAAGAAGCGTGCCCTCTAACAATTAATAAGAGGATCTTAGATTCGACAAGTGGGACTTGAATTAGTAGAATCCACTAATATTCGATTAATATGATTTATAATTGATCTCTTCACATCCACACGAACTTCGAAGGCTTTACGAGCTAGAGCAATATTATATATGAAGAAAGAGAAAGAGGCAAGGAGGAACAGAGGAAAAGGAGAGAAACAGAACACAAATTTTCCAACACTCGTCACTGCACTCTCCTTAGTATGGAATCTCGAGGCGTTTTCTGTTCCGGAAATTCATAGCAGTAAGTTGACGAGCGAGGCGTATACGGAACCTACTTGGTCGAGAAACCCTCGTTAGATCCCCATATTACCTTCAAGTTGGAGGAAAGAAAGAGAGAGAAAGGCAGAAAATGAGAAACGAGAAACGACAGAAAGTCGGAACGGGGTGGTAGGGATACCTATATCCGCCAGGCATATCAGGGGTTCCTGATGGCAAAGAGCTTGTGAAGAATACACATATACACACGTACGCTCGGGAATTTCTGAGACTTTCCTTGCTGCTTCGACTATACTCAGGGGTTCTCATTCATTCGTGGACGATAAAGTTATAGCATTCTCACGAAAGGGTTACTAGCGACGCTTCTCTCTCTTCCTTTCTTTATTTCTCTTTGCCTCTCTTTCTTTTTCCATGTTCCTTTTTCACCTTCACTTACGACAAGAGATTGAAGAGATCGGCGGCGAGACACTAGAGACGAACGTGCCTCTTTACTCCTTTGCTCCATACGGTGGGAAACGCTTTAGTACTTGGTGTTTATATACCTCGTGTACAACAACCCTACCCGACCCCGTATGCTGCGAGGGCAAACATTTCCCAGTTTCATCATTGCCAAAGGCTTTTTTTTCTTCACTTTATTCACGAGTTCGCTCTTGCCCCTTAACCTCTCTCTCTCACGCAACAAATATGAGTAACAGAGAATTTCAGACATTCGAATATTACTTGGATCTGGTTATCGATAAATTTTTATGCTCAAACAATTCCTCCCTCGCCCCAAATATGTTTTTTCGATAAAGTTTGGAAAATATAGGAGTCTTCAGGAAAGCTAAGAATCTTCTTTTTATGATTTATTGATGAACTTAATATCCGCGATTCGATCTGGTTCATTGGTGAATTTACAGATTCACAGGACTTTGGATCGTGAGAACTTAACGTGAACGGTGGAGAATATGCCTCTGGATTGCAGGTTTAGTACTGTCACGATTAAATGTGTATTTCTGCTTCTCCAGTGACAGAGTGAGAGAGAGAGAGAAACAGCGAGAGGGGGGAAGCGGTATAAAAATAGAATCAAGACTTTCCCGAAAAGTAGAAGGGAAAGAACTTGAGGTGGGAAGGCGAAAAACCCCGGGTCGAGATGTCGAATATACTTGGTATATGTATAAAGGTGTGGCTATCAGACTTTGGTGGTCGGGAAGTTCGCGACGCTTCGAGAACTATATTCCCGAGCCTATTGAGTGGTTAAAGTTATATTTTGCCTCCTTTTTCCCCTTATTCTTCCCTCTCATCCTCCGCCGTCCTCGTTCTCCCGTTGAATTTTATTTTTTTCATTCTCCGCACCCTTTGTCGTCGTGCTGGATCTGCCATCTTGCTCATCGTATGCCTGCCTTTGACCCACATCCTTTTGAAGGATCATGTCACAAAGTGCCTCTTTCACAGTATATCTTGGACTTTTTGAATTTATATTCTGTAATACAATAAAACCCCGATTAACCGGGGTTGGGTTATCCATGAAGCGGATTAACCGTGCGTCTCCCAAGCGCCGAGATATGTGCGTCCGAGCATGGTCACTTGCGTCAAGCGGGGCCGGTTTGAAATTCCGAACTTTAAATGCTCCGACGGTTTAAAATTCCTAATTTTAATGTTCCAAAACTGAAAGCTTCGTAAGAATCATGCCAGCGAAAGTCTACACAGTTGACTGTAAATGATGTAGAACGGTATGAGTAGCGGTAGGAAAAGGATACAAATGTAATTTCTTATACGAGATAATTTTCAGAAATCGTATGATTGAGATCAATGCTTTATTTGAATGACCAGTAATTCGACTCACAAAACTCCGAATATGTAATATTAAACACGCCACAAATTACCGAAATTTTTATTCTAGAAAACGAACTATATCAGAAAGTTTAAATATAATAAAAGCTAATAAGAGATTCGTCATGTTCCCGAAAGTTTTGGACTCCAAAAATCATATTTTCGATCATCCAGTTTGCGAAAACTCAAGTTTAGATAGTGTAAGATTCCGATGTAGAACGTTCAGAACGATCAAAATTCCGAAAACTCACACATAAAGCAGATAGCATGTAAGCCTGACGCGTTTAGATGGCAGCACCACTGCTCTATTGCATGGATTTTCGGAGTTTCGGTCTTCGGGGAAAATTTTTTCGAGGTTTGATCTTTCAGAGTACGGAAATACTTTCGGAATTTTGATCTTTCTTGGTAGAATTTTTTCTGAGTATTGATCATCTTTCACGTTCTATAGTAAACATATAATATGAAGATGTTTACACCTATCGGATATTCCTATTTTCGGAACTCTTCTCTGTAGAAACTTTCGCCATTCAAGATCTTGAATATAAAACTCTACATTTTTTCGGAACTATGGACTCTCTGATTATGAGAAGTTGATACATGTTTTACGTGCTATGTTTTCATGTTGACGCTTTATCAGTCGGATCCATGATTATTCTCATTTAATTTCGTAGTGGACTTTTATTTTCGGTTATACAATAATTCTGTTTACAAAATTTTGGAATTGTAAATTTCCAGGAGTATTGTGTTCTAGATAAATAAAATCGGAATTTTGAGCGTTCTAATTTTTAAAGTTCGGAATTTCAACCCGCCCCCCGTCAAGCGGCAAACATGTTTGAACGCGTGATAGAACAAAACCAAAGAACAAATCCAAAGCAAACGAAATTAAACAGCTTTTTTAAGAAACGAGAGTAAAACATGACACAATATATAGCATAGGTGATTATCATAAAGTATAGGAGGTCATGTGAACTACTACAATAAAATTGTAATCCGATTGATCAGTATAAAAGGTATTATTATTATTTTTTCTGATTAATCATGATTTCAGTTATCCGTGAATCCTTCGGTTTCGAGCACCCTGTTTAATCAGGGTCTTACTGTACACTACAACCTAAGATGGGTCAAAAAAAATATATAATTATTGAAATTGATATACATTGAATCTGCTCAATTTATGTATGAAAGTAAATAACGAATTAAGTAAGAGTGTATCATTTATTTTCATTATTCGTTCGTACATATATTTCATAATGGGAGCTCTTTTATTTGATAACTGCCGTCATGTTCACATTACAAAACATTTATCATAAAATATTCAATCAATTGGCAAAAATCTTTATTTAGCGGAAATAACTACCGAGATATTCGCATTAATCACAAAACTCATGGTGAAAGCATCGAAATCTCCACGCAATTGAGGATAACAATGAAAAAGGCTTTAACAGCTGAGTGTTTTAATACAATTTCATAGTGGCGAACATTAAAACTAAAGAGGTCAATTGTTGAGTTGGGTAGTACGAAATGAAACAAAAAATCACTTTGTCTTTAAATATCTGGCATTGAATCGTTCCAATTCACAGAAATATAAATGGATATTGAAAGCTGCTATTTTAATATTGTAAATACACGTAGTAAATAGTTGTGAATGACAGTCTTTCTCGTGACTGCTTCGTTGGCTTCGTTCAATGATTCTGGTGTTCGTGTGAAACCTGACAATCGTTTGACGCCTTACTACTCTCTCCCTCTCCCTTTTTCTCCTTCTCTCCTTTATTTCTCCTGCCAAGAGCGTAACATACGCGTATATAGCGCCAAATATACGCGTATATATAAAGTATACGCGTATATACCACCTAAACGGTCATATCTATACACATACGTATCGATTGCACGTTCAATTGTTTTCCTTTATATTTGATACCGTTCGGCATTTCTCTAGATCTAATACTCAATCTCCGGGTATACATGATCAATGTTATTCCAACTGAACACTTATACAAGCCTAAGTTTTGCGTGCAGATTGAGAAGCTTTCTCGCGCTTGTACATGTACTCCCCTCATCATTCTTTTTCGCCTTACTCATCTGCGGATTCAATTACGCCGGAAGTCTCGTCGTAACTATGTTTGGACACAGAACTTCCGGTCATTAATGCTTCATCGATGATATCGAATGTTTTTTCGCATACTCACGTCCGCTGGTGTGAATTTGGACCTCGGTCTACGTTGCAATATATTTTAGATCCTAGAGAATAATGGATGAAGGATGAAGGAATTCGATAATATCCAATGGCTCGTTTTTGTTCAGAATCATGAGCCAATTTTAGATTTAATATTACTATTTCTGATTACGTTTTTTAGGACAAGAGTCCTCGGAGAAAAGTTTAAAGAACACTAACTGACGAATAAATTACTCTTTCGCGACAACACTTTGTTCATAATTTATCAGTTTTCGGATTGATTTAATGAAAACTTTGATGTTGAACCAATTTCTCTTCGAGAAGATCCCCGGCGTTCGTTAAAAATGTATTGTCTACATCTATTCGTCGTAATGAATATTGATGGAGATGATAAAAGAGATGAAAAATGGCCGGAAATACGAACTCACGACCCATTGTTATATGTTGAAATATACGTATAAACAGAAAATCTCCCTCTCCCTTTAGTAATAATTTTCTTCCCGGTGAGCACTCACGCGAATTCACCTTATATCCTCTCACGAACATCCATGTTGGTCAAGAGGGATGTGATAACTGAAAGCGAGATTAAATGGTATACCGTTATCTCTACGGACGCGAAGTGAAGAGCCATTTTGCGCATTGAAAGCGAGGGCCATCAATCCTCACGCCTATTCTCTCTCTTCCTCTCACCTCATACTGCGATAGGTGTCACCGCAACGCAAATATGCTCATATACTTTAATAGAGTGATTGCTTACTGAGCAAGAATGCGGACAAAATTTAGAACATCCGGGATTAAAACTTTTTTTGTGGTACGCCCTTGTGTGCCCCGCCATCCAGTAGCCGTAAGGTTTGAGCTTACTAAACTTACTACTTACTTCCTAGAGCTTAAAAATACAACAAAAAGAAATTCTTGCTCTTTTAAGATTGTCAATCTTTAACATCGTCGACATTGTTTTGTACATTCGGTTTAAGAGCCCTCAACGAAGACCCCAAAAAAGAGCTTGACCAATTAGCCCAGTCTACATCTACAAAAACATTTTAGGCAACAGAGCATTTAAAAAAAGCGTTGTATTCTAACGATGCAAGCTTCAACATCATGAATTAGTCAGAGGATACGTAACTGCATCGGTATACATAGGTATAAACGAAGTTTTGCAATCTAGCCTTGACAATTTCGATACGACTTTTGAAACACCATGTAAATGGTGTACCATGGTGTTTCTAGTAAGAGTATATGTACATTGGAAACTCCCTCGGGTTCTTACACGCCACTCATGACACAAAAAGGGAAGTTCTCGTTTTGTCTCAAATTGCACGTGCTTAGTCCCCCTCTCTTTCTCTTTTTCATCCACCCTCGGTACTCCCAGACTCATCAATTCTCGCTGCGATTCTCGCTTTCGGACAAGTGACCGTACATTTCCGATGGCATACGGATGCTACATAAACACGACATCATCGCACATCAACCATACGTATTATATTCTCATATCGAGTTACTATATAAGATATGTGGCATGTATGTACAATGATGTGTAAACTGATATCAATATTTCAACCTTAATGTCAATAGAAATATCCAATACCTAAGTATCCTATGAACCTTGTAAATACATTAAAACATATTCAATTATTCAATCAATAATTTTCAAATTCTTTTTTCTCATTTCAGGTAAGTCCAAATGTTCGTGCAAACGTACCTCTTATCTATCGGATTGTACATGAATGCAGTACTGCGGTACGAATTTTTTACATTTTTTTAATCATCATTATTATTATTATTATTATCATTATTACTTTTTGTGTCTTCCATAGTTCGTGATAATGTTGCACTATTGCTACGATTTGTGGTCTACACAATTAAACCTCTACAAATATATATATATAACAGTAATGGCTCTAATTAGCTGTATTTAATAAGTCCCTAGCCCTATAAAACGTCATGCCTGATCGCGTGCTTGACTCCGCTTGAGAGAACTTGAACCGCATTTTGTAGACTATATAACTATCGACGAAAGCTGCGGTTTTGTCTCTACAGTACAAAAAGTATAATAGAGGAATGCGGTCATAAGTTCATAATAAAAAAAGATTTTTTTTTTCATCGCTTTATTTCATTCCTTATCCCCTTCAGGACTTGGAACATTTTTTTATACGGTCGGGACACAAATTACAAGCAATGCAGTTGATTTGGTTCTCATTTCGGAACCAGTTAAAAGTTGGGGTGGCTGCATTTTGTTTTGACAAATTTTTCATTACATCAACTTTCTTTATTCCTATTATTTTTTCAAGTACCAAAAATGGTTATTGGAAAAAATTCATGCGATATTCCTCAAGCGTGTTTTTGAAGTCTTTAAATAAATTGTGCTAACTGGGAAAAAATGCTTGTGTGTAAAAAAAAGTGCAATTTAAAATTTTCGCTTTTTAATCGATCTGACAAGTAGGTAGTCAAATTCAATATTTTCATGTTGTCAACGCGTGTACTATAAAGAATTATATTGATACACGTTTTTGTGTCAGCTTCTCGTAATGCATTAAGATATTCAAAGGCTATTCGATAAAGGCTCACGTGAAAAAATATGCACGACGTAATGCAGACATATTAACAATGTTCATTGGAAACTCCGATAATTTCTCTACTCGAGGCCACAATGCTAATTAATAATATTTTCAATATATTGGAGAATCAAACGCTCAACCAATAAATAACTATCCGGAGGGTTGTCATAATTTCAAAATAAAATTAATGCCTTCCTGTTAAATAAAAATCAGAATTCTGGCTGCTTTTTAGCTTGCTATTATGGTTATTAAATTGTGTTGAAAAGTTTTAGTATCAAACATCGCGGCACGAAAACGCAGCTAAATTTCAAGAATTGATGATTAATGTACTCACTCGCTAAATAAAAGAAAATTACACTTTTTTTCTTACCTTGATACAATTAATAAAACGACCAATATTTTTTCGCAATTATGCAAACACGGTTAATTATTATAATTTGTATCGTGTTGTTTTTTTTTTTTCGATACCATATTTTAAATGTACATTTCATTGAAGCTACACTTTCGCTAAATGCGCTAAGTATAAATTAGAAATTAAAGCCCTCTTTTTGGCTTATCGAGGACCGAAGGTATGTAAGCTTTTGCGACTCCTTTAGTATTGTCTTTTCACTTTAATAGGACTCGGAAACAAGGTTGAAGTGTTACGTGAATCGCTCGCTCTCTCACCGGTAATAAGATATTTTAAGAAGATTGCTTTTCATTAACGAGGAATTCTATAAGATAATGAAAGAATCGGTAAATAAGCAATACGACAATAAAGCAATAAATACGAACAGTCAGAAAAAAATATTGAGAGCGAAAGAAGCGGACCGTCTCGTAATAAGTGAGGAGAGCAAGAGGAACAAAGAGGAAGAGAGAGAAAGAGAGAGAGCAGGAGAGCAATAGGAGAGGGAAAACGTACGACTGGGATTCTGGAATGCAAGAGGAGAGAAATTTGTCTCCGGTGGCCGGTAACAACGTGCCCAATTTCCGGAGAACGTCTCAACTCTAGTTGGTTATATGACGAGTATATGACCGACTGTGATAGGCTGTACGTGTAAAGAACTTTACTAACATAATCTCAACCCTGATCATACGACATAAAACGGATGGTATATTAAGTTTTATGATGTTTTCCTCCGTCTTGGGATAAAACAAAAAATAAATAGATTTATTGCGAACGTTCTTTCAACATTTTTTTAAAATAAATATGTGGGTTTTAATAGAAAGAAAAAATTTAAGTTATAATCGGATATCTTCAAAGTTTTGGTATATTTTCTTTAATGTAAATCTTCTGGACAAAAAATATGCCTGTTTGTGTGCTTAAGGGTCAATAATATTTGAATTTGCGAATATTTTTCCAAGTACTACTACGTAAGATCAGGTCATCTGAGCAAACTATTTTTGCCGTTATTTCCCTTGATCTATCGTTCTATGATTTGATAGACTTACCTGATTCCTCTTGCCTTTGTTTTCTCTATACATCTATACGTGTGTATATTTATATATATTTCTTAAAAGAATAAGAAAGATCGCGGTATTACAAGGTTCGAGGTCCGGTCTCGAGGTTCAATGAGTCATCGCACCCTGTAGACGCTACGACTGGGACTCGTTCACTGCTCCCCGTACTGGACAAAGGAGCCTCTCTCCTTCCTTCTCTCTTTTCTCTACATTCTCTGTGATAGTGCCAACGCGAACCTCCATGAAATATATACATATATATGCACGTAAAGTACGAACATGGAAGTAATGGAGTAACATATTCAACATGGGGTCCGATCGACCTTCGATTGCATACAAGACATACGTGGAGCTAGGATTTTTTTCCTCTCATCACGGTACATCCCACAACCTCACAAAAGATTGTCGGAATATAGATCCATTGAAGACGTTTCTACGTTGTACTAGAATCGTACAACGATTAGGGCTGCTCAGATTATTCTATGGTTTTCCTCGTGTGAATGGTTCAAGCAAATTTTTGTTCTTCTGGTTGGTTCTGGTTTTTCTAAATTATTATTATTATTTTTTTTTTTGCGAGATGCGCTTTGTCTCTTTACCGCGAATTTTACACCATGGCCATTTCAAAGAGAAAAAGTGAGGGCGACTGAGATATCCTTGTCCTGTAGAGCCGCGGCCAAGTCTACTCGTTCTTTCCCACCGACATCATCCTCTTCTCTTAAATTTATTCTTCTTCTTGTGCTTCATTTCTTCTTATTTTGCTTTATTTTCTTCTTATTTTGCATCATCTTCTTCTGCCTGTTCTTCTTCTCCTTCCCCGTATTCAGTTGCTAGTGCACTTCTTCTCGCTCGGGTCTCTTTTCTTATGGCTACTCGCGTATCAGACTCTCCTCCAACGTGGATTGGCCTGCGAACCCTGCCCGATCCTTCCTTTTTCAGCCTTTTGCATTCTCCGGGCGTAAGCGCTGGGAACGTGCCCATGCTCGTTCGCGTCGCTCCTCATCCTTGTTCCTCTCTTCCTCCGCACAACTCACCTATGATATTCCTCTCTTACCCTGTTTCTCTTTCGTTCTCTCTAGCTTTTCTCTTCTTAGATAGAAATATACATATATACGTTTTTACTACGAGGTCCTTGGTGTGTTTCACGTCTTTCAATAATTCACCGTGCTGTAGTGAGATAGCCATGCAGGCCTTAAATATCTCCCCAGAAAACAACTCCGTATTACTGAAACTATGCACTGGCTACTTCACACAAATATCCATGAATTTTGTATCGCCGTTATTATATGGTGGAGTTGATTTATTACAAACCGTATGTATGGATTTCCTGGAAAATTTAAATATCCGATTTTTTTCGAAGCTCAATCGATCGCGAATGCGATCGAGAGCGATAGCAAAAGCGATTTCCCACATTTTTCTCGCATAAGAATCCTTCCTCTCTGCTGGTTTACCCACTTTACTGCAGTAAAATTTCAGTAACGTAGTGCACTCTTTGTCTGAATTCCTGTTTATTTTATCCATTATAACATTTTAATATCGAGAACATCGAGGATACACGTGAAATATTGTTTTATTGCATATCACTTTTCCTCTCAAAGATTTCGTTCTCTCTTTTTCTCCTTGTTTCCTCTCCAATAACGCGTCTAAGATCCTTCTGGAGGGAAACTTCAGGAAGGGAGAACGAATGAGGGAATAAGCAGGTTTCAAGCATCGCGAGATTGATTAAATTCTCGGTCCTTTTTCATCTTTTTTTTCTTTTTCTTTTTCGTGAGATCTGGAAACGCGTGAGACGTTTCTCATCTCGGTATCTCTACACTTATACTAGTCCAACGTATGTATATGTGGGTGTATGTGAGTATACCTTGAGGGTTGATTGCCACGTCTCCTTCGTTATAATACGAGCGAAACACGAACGCACGAGCAAGCAATCGAGATTGAGTGAGAAGCCGAAAGAAACGCGTTGTGTGAGCATGCTTGTGTTTCTCATATATGTGTGGATGAAGGAAAGTGAAATAGTGAGCACTGCACGGATTGATATAAAAGCTCCGACTGGGTGCGGGTGCAAAGAGGCGTCAGCTCCTCCGGCTGATGTCTTGTCGAGAAACGGAAATGTTCTATATAAAAGAGAAGTAGAATTCTCGATTCTTCATGCATACTGAGTGTCCCACACGTCACGTCTAAAATTTACTGGGTAAATAGATTACGGAATTACAACGAAAAAAGCTCGTATAGTCATTTTTTTTTTACACTGCGATGAACGCGCTTGTTAAAATTTTAATGAATTGATCTCAGCGAATACGATGTGTTGCTGTGAAAAAAATAAGATTAGGGGTAGAGAAAGAATAAAATAGGAAGCGTACCCTCAACCATTTTACGCCTAACGATCAAGCTCAGAAATGGAAGTAGCCTACTGGATTAGCTATCTTATTTTCATTAAAATCTCATCGACAGTGCATCAGGAAAAAATGCCTCTTCGAAATTTTGAAATCTATCCTCCAAAGCTTGGGACACTTAGGTATGCGAGTAAATGAAATGTACCTTAACTATGTCGATCTGTCTGCCTCACGTGTGTCCTCTGTGTCACGCGAGGCCTCGCCATCAGTGCTTCGGTATTCTTGCGTGCATGCTCCATCAACCGAAGGGAAAATTATCATTTGCACGAGAAAGCGCCGACGTCACTCCCCCTCTTCTACCTCCTCTGTTCTTTCATCGACACACAATCTTTCAAGTACCCCTTGACACACGAATAAACGCCTAGCAATATCGTCGTACTGAAAGTCTCCTCTATGCATCCGAGAGAACAGCGATCTACACGTATCTGGTATATGAAACTTCTTGGATCAAACCCTCTCCTTTCACCCTTCATTCCCTTATCCATCCTTCTTCTCTGATCCATCCACTGACACAATTCTCTCGTGCACGCGAAAGTATGCGACGAACTATGTTAATTTGAGCAAACTCTTTGTGTACGCAAACTGACGCGAACCTGCATTTTACTATCAGATTTAATGGGCTTAATGACAAAATAGGCAAAGGATTGCGATTTATAGAGTTTAAGCGAGGTTGAAAATAGTAACTTGTAGATTAAAAAAAAATGAATCACACATTCAATAACGGCGTAATTACTATAGGGACGTTTTGGAAGAAATTCAAACACCTAATCAATCATTTATCTCTTTGAAATATTGCCGGATATACGCTGTTCATCCTTTTTTTGCAAATTGTTGATGATTAAACTACTTGTTCAGCCACTAATACCGCGTTTTTGTTTGTACACAGGCCCTAAAACATTCAGAAGGGTAAAAAAAACGAACAGCCATTATTTGGTAATCGTAAAAATACTATATATAAGCAAATAGTCGAAATTCGTACTTTTTCATGAAAAAAATGCATTTTATAGTGACCTTACCATGGAAATCGCAAATAATCTCAATACAGTCCAAAAAATCTTGGGGCCGGTTTGAAAATCCGAACTTTAAATACTCCGACGGTTTAAAATTCCTAATTTTAATGTTCCGAAACTGAAAGGTTTGTAAGGCCCATGGCAGCAAAATTCTACACAGTTGACTGTAAATGATACAGAACGGTACGAGTAGCGATAGGAAAAGGATACAAATGTGATTTGTTATACGAGATAATTTTCAGAAATCGTATGAATGAGATCAACGCTTTATTTGAATGACCAGTAATTCGACTCACAAAACTCCGAATATGTAATATTAAGCACGCCACAAATTACCGAAATTGTTATTCTAGAAAACGAACTATATCAGAAAGTTTAAATATAATAAAAGCTAATAAGAAATTCGTCAGGTTCCCGAATGTTTTGGAATCCAAAAATCATATTTTCGATCATCCAGTTTGCCAAAACTTAAGTTTAGATCGTGTAAGATTCCGATATAGAACGTTCAGAACGATCAAAATTCCGAAAACTCACACATAAAGCAGATAGCATGTAAGCTTGACGCATTTAGCATGTAAGCCTGACGCAGCACCACTGCTGTATCGCATAGATTTTCGGAGTTTCGGTCTTCGGGAAAAATTTTTTCGGAGTTTTGATCTTTCAGAGTACTATTCTTTCGGAATTTTGATCTTTCTCGCTAGAATTTTATCTGAGTATTGATCATCTTTCATGTTCTATTGTAAACATATAATATCAGGATGTTTACACCTATCGGATATTTCTATTTTCGGAACTTTTCTCTGTAGAAACTTTCGCCATTCAGGATCTTGAACATATAACTCTACATTTTTTCAGAACTATGGACTCTCCGATTATGAGAAGTTGATACATTTTTACGTGCTATATTTTCATGTTGACGCTTTATCGGTCGGATCTATGATTATTCTCATTTAATTTCGTAGTGGACTTTTATTTTCGGTTATACAATAATTCTGTTTACAAAATTTTGGAATTGTAAATTTCCAGGAGTATTGTGTTCTAGATAAATAAATTCAGAATTTTGAGCGTTCTGATTTTTAAAGTTCGGAATTTCAACCCGCCCCCAAAATCTTACAGATTTTTTTCAAAATTTTCCGTCTTCTGGTTTTTGTTAAAAAAAATGAAGATATTATAATTTCTGTATTAGATCCAAATTAACAATTGTATTCACTGAAAACTTGCGCTTATTTTCGAATTTTGAGTTCAAATTTGTAATCAGCGAGCCTAGAAACCTACCCACGCAAAAAAAATCAGTCTCGGCAACACGTCTGGGCGAGAGTCTCGGCGGGTTGTCTGGCTGAGAACGGTTTACGAGACTTTTTTAAATTCTTCCCGAGAGTCTCGCCGAGACTGTTTCCAAGATTTTCTTTAAATTTTTACGAGAGTCTCGCCGAGATTGTTTTCAACATTTAAAAAAAAATATTTTGGGAGTCCTGCTAAAACTGTTTCCAAGATTTTGTGAAACTTTTTTTTTCTCTTTACATTTATTGATGATGATAATGAATGACATTGGATGTGAACATTTTTTTTCAATCATTTCAAGGCCTTAGGCAAGACAAAGTGCATTGGTTGCAACGTCTTTGGTCTTTGGGAGCAAACCATAATCTTTAATTTGATAATATTGAGCCGAAATCCCGATTATATAGTCCCGAGACTATATAGAAATTTGGTGGACTATCCGTGGACGCGAAAGAAGGCCACCTGTCGAGTAACATTGGAAGCTCTACAAACCTTTGTTTTTCCGGCTGGTAGGCGGCATCGAGCTGTAGTCGTTCGCGTCCTCGTATAGCCTACCCGACTCTTATATAGTCCAATTGGAGTTTTATCTCGATATAAAAAATTGCGTCACTGATTGCGTTATTTGATCTTATTCCGATCAATACCAACATTTTGTCTTGCCTCAAAGAATCAGATGTTTTTTTTATCTCTTAATCTTTAAACTGTGTGTAGACTATGCACTATATCGCAGCACTTCCCAAAAAATCGCGCCAAGAATCTCGGATAGATTTTTCTATCCAAGATTCATGGCTAGATAGAAAGTATCGGAAAGGGTTTAGGAGAGTCTCGGAAAGAGACTGTCGAAAAAGAATTTGAAAAAGTCTTGGAAAGAGTTTCGGCGAGACTCCCAAAAAAAAATTTTTTTTAATTGTTGGAAACAGTCTCGGCGAGATTCTCAAAAAAAAGTTTCATAAAATCTTGGAAACAGTCACGGCGAGACTCCCAAAAAAATTTTTTTTTAAATGTTGGAAACAGTCTCGGCAAGACTCTCGGGAAGAATTTAAAAAAGTCTCGCAAACCGTTCTCGGCCAAACGACTCGCTGAGACCGTCGCCCAGACGTCTTGCCGAGACTGATTTTTTTTGCGCGGGTAGGTATTCTAGCTTTCGAATAAATCGTACGTAAGGACAAATGCATGCTTCAAAGGGTTATTTGGCTTTCACGCATCGAGTACAAACTGTTTCTACTTTGCATCAAATCTGTTAAGTACAATCAGAAACATATTTTCTACGACAGTCGTAATATAGTCATAATTATAATCAAAATGTATACATTTATGCATCCATACACAATGTATGGAAATATACGTTTATACATGGTATGAAAATATCTAATTCATGGTAGCTGTCCATCGTGGCTACGATAAAATGTCGTTGGCAAGCCTCATGATTTAGATATTCGCATGAATATATACTACATCCGAGCTACACATATTCTCATCGAAACACTCTATAGTAACGAACTCGCTGAGGTTAATATTCGAGCTTCACTATATATAAGTGTTTCTGTTACGCTTCGATAACGTGTCATACCCACTATAGACAGAACTATATATGTATGAGTCTGTCTGCAGTCTATACCCTGTAATTGCGAGATCCCGTCGTTATTCTCGCCGATTTTCTGTATAAATTAACGCTCGACGCCATATTCAATAACCGTAGGCGCCATTCTGGTCCCCTTCGGGTGTACCCACATTCGCCATTCTTCGTCCCGCGACGCGTTTTCAGCCCCCTGCATATACAGTACCGCAGGGAAAAAACTGTAACTCACTTTTTTCATAATTATTCTCTTCTACTATTGTTGCCTCGTGCATGATCCTGCAAACGTTTAATTATTTTACTGCTATTTTACGTGAATTGGAATGAGTCCTATACAGGGTAACCCAAAGATTATCGCCCTCAACTTTAATCAACGTCATATATTAATACAATTTTTATTCTTCATCCACTTTTACTCTTTTTCCTATTTCCACGTAACGAGGGATGAAAATAATGACACGTATTGCTGTTGAACTTTATACCGTTAAAAAGCTATTGCTCATAAGTTCCACGTATACACCTGGTTGTCATCTAATCGCACGTGTCATTGCGGACATGTACGTGTTTCGTGTTTACATATATTGATTGTCGTGAGAATTTGCGACTCTTTTCGTTCTATCCAATTTTGTTTATGTCTCTCTGTCCTTCTCCGTTTCCGAGTCGGCAATCGTGAAGAAGGGAGGCGAGGGTAGATTATTATTGCACAATTTACCAAGCATGAACAAAGAGGACACCGATGAAACTGACAACGGCAGAGGGAAAAGAATTGATTACGAGCATAAAATCACAGATCTTTCATTATTCCATGCACAATCCATCATGTGGTGATTCCTTTTCTCGGAATTTTTATTTTTATCAAGACACTGGTAAGTTCATAGTTATAGTTATATCATCAGTTGGATAAGTTCTGGATTATCTCTCCCCTCTCAGTTCTTGTTTTTTCTTCTTTTCTCCCTCGTTTTTTCTTTCATATTGAAAAGGAATACCAACTGACACGCGAAACGTATTATCAAGTTTGGTAGAACTGATAGACCTGGGAAACACGAAGGACATAGCAATTTCGACTACGGGGGTGCCACACGCAAACGTGTCTCGAATTTAGATTAAAAGTTTAGCCATTCTTGGCTGGTGAGCTCTCTCGTAAGGGTAAACTTTTACTTAATATTATGTATTCGTCGTACGAAAAACAATATTTAAAAATGAATTTCTTAATTTTCAAGAGTTTTTATTATACGTTACTTACCGTCTTCTCGATTTAATTAAAATCCGTCGCCGCCGCTTCGTTTAAAATTAATAACTTTTAATTTGCATGGAAGTCCATTGAATCATTCAATCTTTTCGGAAAAACTTTTTTTTTCTTCGTCTATAAGAACATGTTCTTCTTAGCTTCGTTCGATAAAGTTTCTCAAATTGAGCATAATTATTCTGAGACAGAGCTATATTAGAAACGAGCGAAAATTTTAATTCGTTCCCACTTTGGAATAAATGTAATTATTTCGTAATATTACATCTGTCTTAATTTTGGCAATTATAATACAAATCTTGAGTATAAAAATGGGTCATATACACATTGTATTTTATTATGATCTTAGCGGTCTCATGAATTTACCAAACAATTCGAAAACTCGTGGGATGCAGCCAGTCATATAATTCACTATGTCATAAATTTATGGATTTTGAGCTAGCGTCCGTAAAGCACTTTCGTTCCATTGAGAAAAAGCTGCAAAAAACTCATCTATATACGCTTAAAAAAAACTTGCATATAGATTACAGGGAGAATAAAAAGCTACAGTTCCGAAGATACCGAAGAAGACGACCACCAATATCCTCTTGTTGTTGTGATAGTCTGATGTTGAGAAAAGGGTGGTCTTTACATCCCCCAACGCAAACCGAGATAAAAGTCTATACATGCTTGTAGAGGTAGCTATGAAAATTTATGAGAAACATCGAATATTCCAGCTTGCATGTCGGTCACGTTGAGCGTTCAGCAAGTCTTTTGTGCCTGCCTCTTTCTTCCGAATAATCTCGAGAATTCAACTATTCTCCAGTCAAGAATTCAACACTTGTGAGATATTCTTCGGCCTAGGTATTCTTTAGGTGTCGTGTCGAATGTTAATCCATAAATATAAATTGTCTTTAAAGTTTCATTCTAGAGGAACATTTTATTATTTAAATACTAAGACGTCGATTCTCTTCTTTACTTTACTGCTTAAAATTTTACGGAAAATCGTGGATAGTATGTTTTGAGCAAGCTATTGAACATATACTGGAAGTTTGCAATAAAAATTCAAAAATCAATATCTACCCGCACAAATAAAAGTAGCCTCGCCGAGAGTCCCGCATAGTCCGGTTTCCGGCCCTTTTTTGAACTCTTTTCGGGAGTCTCGCCGAGACTTTTTCCAAGCCTTTCAAAATTCTTTCCGTGAGTCGTGCCGGGACGCTTACCAAGACTTTCCAGAAAGTCTTTCTGAGAGTCTTGCCAAGACTTTTTTCAAGACTTTCCAGGAAGTCTTTCTGAGAGTCTCGCCGAGACTCTTTCCAAGACTTTCTCAAATTCTTTTTCGACAGTCTCGCTGGGACTCTTTCCGAGACTCTCCTAAATTCTGTTCGACAGTCTCGCCGAGACTCTTTCCATCTAGATATGAATCTGGAATAGAAAAATGTATCCGAGATTCGTGGCAAGATTTTTTGGAAATCGTTGCGATATATTGCATAGTCTATACACAGTTTAAAGATTAAGAGATAGAAAAAATTTCAGATTTTTTTAGGCAAAACCAAATGTTGGTATCGATCGAAATAAGATCATACAACGCAATCTTTTATATCGAGTTAAAATCCCAATGGGACTATGTAAGAATCGAACAGGCTATATATATGGACGCGAACGAGAAGGTCTCGATGCCGCCTACTGGCCGGAAAAACAAAATTTTGCAGAGCTTCTAACTTTACCCGATAGGTGGCCTTTGTTCGCGTCTACGGATAGTCTGCCTGATTATTACATAGTCTCGTTAGGATTTCGTCTCAATATTATCAAATCAAAGGCTATGGTCTCCTCCCCAAGACCAAAGACGTTGATACCAAAGCACTTTGTCTTGCCTAAGGTCTTAAAATAATATAAACATTTTTTTTATATCCAATCTAATTTATTATCACCATCAGTCTATCTGTCAATATAAAGAGAAATAAAATATCTCGGACATTCTCGGTAAGAATTCAGGCGACTCTCTAAAAAAGTTTCGGGAATTCTCGGAAAGAGTCTCCGCGAGACTCTCGAAAAGAATTTCAGAGAGTCTCGGAAAGGGTCTCGGCGAGACTGTCGAAAAAGACTTTGAGAAAGTCTTGAAAAGAGTCTCGGCGACACTCGAAAAGAATTTATGAAAGTTTCGGGAAGAGTCTCGGCGACACTCTCGGAAAGAATTTCAGAAAGTTTTGGAAAGAGTCTCGGGCGAGACTGACGAAAATAATTCAGAAAAGTTCCGGAAACCTGATCATTCGGGACACTCGGCGAGCGTCTCGGCAAGAATACTTTTTTTTTGCGTGGGTAGTTATTGTTGCAATATCTCCATATACTTTAACGATTCTTGGTTCTCCTATTCTTTTCCTTTCAATCAAATTAACAAAGAATCAAATCCTATGTTGATATAAATAGCTCGATCTCAACACCACCGTGTTGAACGGCGATTAAGAAAATATATTCCACATTCGCGAACATAATTGTGACGACAAACTACTCGAGATATTTGTTGTTGTTGTTGTTATTATTATTATTATTATTATTATTATTATTATTATTATTATCGTTCATCCCCTCTAGTATACGGTATCCGCATGTTAGGATCGCGTTCCAATAGTGTATAGATTGTATCGCAGTAAACATGTACCGTGTCGTAAACGAGGTGATATAAAAAAAGCAGCAAATTGAGTATAGTAAAACGAGAGCACCAAGATGACGATCGGCTGGTTGTGAAAATGAGAATGAAGGATAGAGAAAGAAAAAAACTAAAAGAAAAAGACGGAGGCCCCAGGAGGTAATTTGCCAATTTGTATGCCGCTTGGGCCCAAGAGCGTCAAGCACATGGATCGTAAAGTATGATATAAACGCAAAGGTTACGTGCGCTCTTTCGATCTCTCTCTCTCTCTCTCTCTCTCTCTCTATCTTCATCACTTTCTCTCTCCTTTTCTCCCTCTCTCTCTTTCTCTCACTCTTACTCTCTCTAATCTCTTTTTTTTGCACCACAGTCAGTCAGCGAGAAATTCAACGTCGTCGACGACGAGCCGGTCACGAGGTTACCCCGCAAGTCCTGGTGAACGTTTAATTAAAACGAATTGCTTACGTCAGCCCTCGTCTTGTGTACCTAATGCTAAAAAATGGGCTTGCTCGTCTCCTCCCTCTCTGTACGCGACTCCTCGTTGCAGCAAGTTTAATCCCTCTATCCAATCTCGCTCTTGCCACTAATCCATTCAAATACTATTATCCTATATTTCTTTTCCAAATAGTATTATTGTTTTTTTTTACATATTTTTCTTCCTCTCCCCCTCGATTTTCTTTTTAATGTCGTGCTTGACGAAGAAAACATGTCAACTGTTCTGTCTGCTATAATTCTGATACCTTCGATCGAAAATTAAGAAGGATTATTCTCCTTTAAATTTCGTGATTTTTGGTAGTTAAAAAAAAAATAGTTTGAAACTTATAAGTTGCTATTGAACGCGTGTGTTATTTCTTTAGAAGATGTGCGGGAAAAACATCTTTTGACTAAGATCACAGAGAACCATCTTTCTGAATAATTAAATTCTTCGTCGTAAGAAAAATTAATTAAATAATTACGCGATGTCTTATTTATAGTGATGGAGATTTTTTTTTTATTACAATAAAAAGAGGCCTGTATATGATTTCGAAAGACGAAAATGCAAGGCGATGCAGCAGAATATTATGAAAAAATCAGTGAAGTTTTTAACGTGCCCTCGATTATAATGTTCTATTAATTACTGTAAGAGACATAGTGACAATTTCTGGTAAACCGATTACCGTGATTTTCTAAATGTACTTTGTGTCTACTGGCCCGAAACAGAGTTATGCTTCTCGTAGGATTAGAAAATAACAAATTTGCATATTTGTAGAAGATAGCAAACGATTAGATTAAGGGGGGACAACCATTTAGAACTCCGAAATTGAGCAGATTTTTAAGAATTTTTTTGAAGGGAAGAAATAAATAGATCTCTTTGAAATTTTGACAGTTTATTATAAATATTTCAACGAGTATTTTCCATTTTTAATCATTAGAAACGTTGAAAATTGACGGAGATATAGCATTTTTACGCATTAGGCATTTTTTTTACGGTGCCGTGAAAAATGATCTGAAATAGAAGGGCAAAATGATGTAGTCAGTATATGCCTGTGTTCACTTGATAAACCTAATCTTTTAATAATAAGTTAAGAATTGGAGAAATGGCAGACATAAAATAAAAAAAATCGATATTTTCGATAATTTTTTTCTTCTTCGCTGATCAAAAAAACTAGTTTATTTTGAGAAATTAAAAATATGTTTAGGTTCATCAAGTGGTCTTATATGTTACGAAAACGTGTGCAAAATTTTAACCCGATCAGTTCAATTAGTCTGAACAATCTTTGGCACCAAAAAAACACATAGTGAAAAAAAAAGTTTCGAGAAAAATGCGTTTAAAGTTTTGGTAATGGAAAAGTGTTTGATAAAGCCACTTACGAACTAATCTGCTATGCCGCCTAATCTACTATTATTATTATTTTTATTATTATTACGAACTAATTATTATTACTATTATTACGATTATTACGATTATTACAAACTTTTATTACGATTATTATTATTACTATTATTACGATTATTACGATTATATCGAACTAATCTGCTATTGGCCTAAGCCATGAAGTTTTTCGTATTCTACAAATATTAAAGTAACTTTTAAAGCAAAAAAAAATCGATTTTTCGAAGATTCTAAATGGATGTCCCCCCTTAAATGAGGATGTCACGAAAAATTTTGTGATTATAACTGGGATAAAAATGGACCCTTGATAACCCGGCAAAATTGAATGTATATATATTTAGACCGTTTCAAAATTCGAATAATTATTTCAACAGACCATTGAGCTATCCCATTCCACGAACCTTGCGATAAAATCTGCTGAACGTTTTAATTTAGTCTATAATGCGATTACTGATGGGAAGGTAAATGAGATCCGTGCACCACGAGGTAAGAAATTTTCTCTAAGAAATACAAATTCTCCAGAAATACAGCAAGGACGAAAACCGAAAGAGAGAGGGGGGAGGGGAAGATTGATTGGTAGGAATAACTAAAGCATAATTGTTAGTGGTGCGTATTTATACATATATATTCGAAGGTTACTAAAAAATTCAAACCACAACATTTTTAACATCCAATTTACGCTAGGGCAGTAAAGTTTATGATATAAATACTGGGACAAGTATTTCATTGGTGACTGCGAAATATGAACATCAACATACCGAAAACGATGGGTGTGCAGTCGGTGTTTTGCTTCCGGAATTTGTCAGGTCAAGTAGTTTGGGGTGAATCATGTGAACTGAATCTTTTTTACAAGTTTTTATCTATCTGTACTCATTTGTCCAGCAGTTATAATGTACATAACGCTAGCTTCAATGAAGTTATGCTTTTCGTATTTTTTGTTTTTCAAGCAAACACGATCACCATTTATTCGGAATATATCAAGAGACTTCGTAGAGTCTCATGACTGTTCAAGGACTGTACGGATACATTCCGAAATGAGCGTCATGATATGGATATCGACGCAATCAAAGAAAACAAAAAAGTAAAAGCTTCGCCCTGCCTTTTAAATGACTGCACTGGCGATTATATACGCCAAGCTATTCATTTTTTTTGTATAGTATGAAAAACACCATACAGTACATTTTGCTGTCGAGAAAAAAAATCTCTTCCTATATTGCTGCTTCCCTGCTATTTTGGTGCTCCTTTCTGGAGTTAATGTTCCTCTAATAGTTATATATCATTTCAATACTAGGCAGTTAGCGATTACATAAAGGGAGCATATTCATATTCCGTAACGAATAATAATGGTGAAGTAAACGATTTGATAACTGTCATGGCAATCGAACGAAATAAATGCTTTTTTCGAACTCTGAATTGTGTTTTCAATTTATTATGGAAAATTCGAAGCTTGGTAACCAGTAGCGAGTAGTAAACGACATTGAATTTGAAGAAGGTGAGATATGTTGAATTATCGTTATAAATTCTATTTCTAGACTCCCACGAGGCATTCATGCAAATAAAAGCTTTCCTGTCAAAACCACCCTTCTCAATCAACTACACACATACGTAAATCCAGCATCCATCCATTGTTGGAGATTTTTCACAGCGATAAATCGACGTGTCACTTCTCTTTCCTCGGACTCGTCGCGGAAAATATTTTCGAAAGAGAGAGGGAGAAGGAGAGAGACCGATCTCGATTGACTTCGAGGGGATCTTCGAGTGACGTATTTCCGTTTTTCTATTTAACAACTCCTCTGGGTCGGGGAATTACGACCCTGAATCCAGAAATCTCAGTGTTTATGAGCTTCCCGCACAAAAAAAAAATAGTCTTGCCGAGATGCTCACCTGGAGTCCGGCCGGAATGTCTTGCCGGGATCTCGCATAGTCCCATATGCAAGACTTTTCTAATTAGTTTCGAGAGTCTCGCCAAGACTCTTTCCGAGATTTTCGGAAACTTTTTTCGTGAGCCTCGCCGAGACTCTTTCCAATACTTATGAATTATTAACGAATCTCGCCGAAACTCTTTTCAAAACTTTTATGAATTATTAACGAGTCTTGCCGAGACTCTTTCCAAAACTTTTTCAAATACTTTTTCGACGATCCCGCCGGGACTCTTTCCGAGACTCTCCTAAATTCTTTTCGATAGTCTCGCTGAGCTCCTTTCCGATACTTTCTGTCTAGCCATGAATCTTGGATAGAAAAATCTGTCCGAGATTCATGGCACGATTTTTTTGGGAATCGCTACGATATATTGCATAGTCCATACACAGTTTAAAGATTAAGAGATAAAAAAATACATCTGATTCTTTTAGGCAAGACAAAATGTTGGTATTGATCGGAATAAGATCAAACAACGCGATCAGTGATGCGATTTTTTTATCGAAATAAAACTCCAACTGGACTATATAAGAATCAGGTAGGTTATACAAGAACGCGAACGACAACAGCTCGTTGCCGTCTACCAGCTGGAAAAACAAAAATTTGTAGAGCTTCTGATTTTACTCGATAGGTGACTTTCTTTCGCGTCCATGGATAGTCCGCGCGATTTCTATATAGTCTCGGCGGGATTTCGTCTCAATATTATCAAATCACAGACTATGGTCTACTCCCAAAGACCAGAGACGTTGCAACCAACGCACTTTGTCTTACCTAAGGCCTTGAAATGATTTTAAAAAAAATGTTCACATCCAATGTCATCTATTATCACCATCAATAAATGTAAAGAGAAAAAAAAAGTTTCAAAAAATCTTGGAAACAGTCTCGGCGAGACTCCCAAAAAAAGTTTTAAAAAATATTGGAAAGAGTCTTGGCGAGACTCTCGAAAAGAATTTCGAAAAGTCTTGGAAAGACTCTCGGCGAGACTCTCAAAATCAATCAGAAAAGTTTTGCATCTATGCGAGATCCCGGCAAGACATCCCAGCTGGACTCGAGGCGAGCGTCTCGACAAGTACCATTTTTTTGCGCGGGTTTCTATCCCGGAAATCGCATTTGGCGGGATATACTGTATTATATAGAGATGAATGTATCGAATGTTTAAAGATTTAGTAGGGAAAGGAAGGGGGCATAAGTTAGGCACTGAAAGAGAAGAGCAGAAAGAGAAAATCAAGAACAGTTGAACAAATAGTGAACAGAGAACCTTCGTTTTATTTTCAGAACCTGAACGTATTTGTTTCATCACGAAAATATAATATCATTATTTTAATTAACTAATTCATTATGCTATTTCGATCCTTACAGTGCAAACTTGATTGAGACTTTGTTGTTGGTCGTACAAGCATGTATGTTGATGGAATAATCAGATAAACGTGTTGAATTTTACGTCCCACGTTTCCTAACAGGCAAGTGTAAAGAAAAAAAAGAAAAGACGAAGCATCACTACGACGCCCGTATTCCTCATACCCGACGTTGTCTCCGTTCCTCCCGCTGAGAAAACTTTCCGTGAAGAGTGTTATCGATTCAGCTAGCCCTCCTACATTGTATACTCGACGTGCGCCTTTAAGATATTCCGACCGTACAGTCTTAGCAAAAAAATAATAATGTTTCGAAATATCGTTTCACAATTTATCTCCGGGGAAGTTTTGCCCCAAGAGTAAAGAGAGTATATAGAAGAAATCAACAATCAATTTGACTACTCGGACTAATGTGTTCATGAAAATCAATTTTATTAAGTAGAATCGTAATTTTAAAAGAGTAACGAAATCCTATAAAATAGTTTTACATGTTCTTTTTGTTTGAACCTTTACTTCATTGAATTTTGTTTTTTGCTAACTATACGCATCAATAGAACCATTCGAAGGGTGACTAAATGAAGACTCATAATTACGAATTACATATAAGTAATTCGTTTGCTGGGTTTTGTTTGTATTTCGATATACTTTTAGGGCATGACTGTACGTGATATACGATCTTCACTCCAGTGAGATTTTTGAAGATTTCCGTGACACCCGCTCTCACACGTCTCTCCCCCCCCCCTTATCGCTCCCCCCTCCCTCCCTCTCTCTCCCCCTCCCTCCCATCTCTGTCTCCCCCCCCCCTCTCTGTCTCCCCCCCTCTCTCCCTCTCTTTGCCTCTGTCCTCCTTTTATCCAATGGCATTTTCGAGATTTACCACATAGCGTAATTGATCTATTTTTATGTTTTCTGATTGGATGATGCCCCGCACGCTTCATCGGATTCTCCAATCGGTCTTGCAATACAATACAATAGTACGATAAAAGCGCACGTTTCCGCTTTGTAGGAAGTAAATTAATCGCGAATGAAACTCAGATTGGCTCTTTTATGCTCACGAAAAAAAAAAATGTTTTCTATAAGCCCGCATAAACATTGTCTGATCAACGTGCTCTTTTTCATCCTTTTTCTTTTTTTCATTCTTAAAAAACGCATCCAGTTACTTGTCCCTCACCGTCGTATTTTTTTGTTCCTTCTTTGTCTCGTACTCGAGAGAGCAAGGTGCGAAGAAGAATTCCTCTCTGATATGCAACATGCGCATTGTCATCATGCACACTGTGCGGGTATACACGAAATACAAACGAGTACCAAGTGTGTCGAGAGCAAGCAAGGAAATGAAAGATGCATTGATAAAATGAGAGAGTAGCTATACCAGAGAAACAGAATAAGATAGAGGAAAAGGAAAAAGAGGGAGAATATATAAAGAACTGTGAAAGAAATATGTGGGCTCACCGGTGACAATGCCCCCAGTTCTTCCCTCCTTAACACTCCAAGCTTCCGTGTAACCTTTATTTCACCAGTAACAGCCCTATAGTTTACACTCTTTTTGTCATCGAGAATCTTTCAACGAGTAGATTGCTATACGGGGTATCCCGTTTTTTTGAAGCACATTCGGATAGCCTACGCTATTCCAGAGATACTGCAAGCATATACTCATTTCTCGTATCACTATAGTAAACAACTACAAAAAAATACCATGGATTGACGGAGTATATATGATGTTAAATTAGTTCATACACTTTTGATTTTTTGAGATGTTTCACAAAATTAAACTGCAGAAGATAACAAAATCTTGGTAATTTCTCAATACTGCTACCACACCTGAAGCAAACAATCTAATTTCGTCATATATAACTTATTGTATTGAATGTTGTTTATTTTCGTTTAGCAAGAGTATTGAGTCATTGGTAACATTGGTTGACATAAATCAATAGCAAAAACTATATCATCGTACTGTATAAAACTGGAATTCATTTGCCGCTAAGAAACACGTTGAAGTAGTTACAAAGCACAGTATGTCCGTTGCTCAAACATCGTTGATTTGTGGTGTTAAAATATTTAATGCATATGCTTTTGATACAAAACAAAGGTGGATGAATTTTCTCCAAACCAATTAAATATTCGAGCCAGCGTATTTAATTACTGGAGTAATTCGATGCTATCGTGTAATATATCGCAGCACATTATGGTTGAAGGAGGAGCAAAATTGAAAAAAGGAAACTCGATTATGGCAAAAGACTGACGGGTAAGACTGTGATAGAGTAAAAGCTCTGTGCAGATACGAGCACTATTACGACTATCGTTATCATGGCTACTATCGTCACGAATAAGCACCCTGCACAACTCCGTACTTATCCTACATCTTGTCTCGTGGTGATGATAGTAGTTAACGCCACAGGTGTGCACTTCTAACTTTCTTTCACTCCCCTCGTCTCTTCGCCTTCTGTTCCACTCCATTTTCCATCTCCTATTTTTCTTTCTTTCAACGTGAGTCTCTTTATATCATTAAAAGTCGAGCTCTGGCGTACACGACTACTTTGCTCCTCGATGATTTCCGGGGATCTTGAGCATCCTGATAACATAATGTCCAACACTCATTATCATTCCAGCTCCACGATTGCTGCGAAATTCATACTGCATGAACCGAAAACATTCGTACTCTAATGTAAAATGTGCTAATTCTTACAGGAAAACTATCAATTTTGATGTGCGATTTTTGGTACACTAGACAAAGGCCAATAACGATGATCTCCATCTAACCCTTGCACATTACTGTGTTATCATATAAAAAATAAACAGTTCATTAGATGCTGGAAAATACATATTTATTTCACTGTTCCCTCTTGACGAAACTCGGCCCGTATTAGCTTTAAGTCAAGCCATCACAATTCCCACTTTTTACATGATCAGGAGATATCCTAAAGCATAAATGTATATATAAGAATATTAGTGAATGTATATGTAGGCCTGATACTATCAAGAATTCAGCCCCGTTTGTTGATAAGTCTCGGGAGGGTTAAAGATACGGGTTAATTACTTAATGATCTTAATTGAGATCGTACTCCAAAAGAGGGCTCACGAAATAAGTCCATTCCACTCGAAATTAGACACTTCCGTTCGAGCCGACGACCTCTCCGCGTCGTCGTGTAATGTGTTCTTCGCGAGAATTCGTGCACGCCCATTTTGTCATTGCGTCATCATCATTTCAAATACGCGACTCGGATTTTCTTACAATTCCGATGTTCGCAACGGCATTGGCATAGACTTGTATTCTATGGATTAAAAATTATGACGCTTATTTATTGTAATTCTTATTTACGGGGAAATACGTTTCTAAGCCAACGTACATTTGGCAAACTGGATTGTTTTATTACTAAATAAACCGAAAACTTTACATAGCGATTGGAACATTAGAGTTATTGAAGAGCTTTTTACACAAGATCGGAATTTTAGCAAAAGAAATCTGTAGTAAAAATTTGCACAACTTGCTTTTCATTTAAAAGAATAAATGTGAATAACTTTGCTTTGAATCTTAAACAAACAAGACTTCCATCAATATCAAAATTTGTTGTGAATAAGTTGTCAAATTCCACAGCACTCGCATAAAATTGCGTAGGCTTAGAAGTTCACTCCATATATCGTTCGAGACTTGGTGAGAATTTTGTTCGCAAACATGGCAGATTCTTCGGTGGCTTATTTTCTTTTTAACGACGAGAATCCAACGAAAGCGTGTTAAAGCATGAGCGACTCGGGCTTGGGTATATAACGGCCTTTTTTACACCGTGTGACTCACTAACTGGTCAAACGGTGCTTGAACTTCTTCGTATATCGCAATCTTGTGAAACTCTTGGTACTGGCGCTTTCGCGTGGCCTATTAATTATTGCTGCGTACAATCATATCTCTCTCTCTCTCTCTCTCTCTCTCTCTCTCTCTCTCTCTCTCTCTCTCTCTCTTTTTCTAAGTCATCAACCCGCTGATTCATAATCCGAAAGTCCTTTGTCGAGTTTCACGTACTAAGGCCGGTGACGACTAAAGACACATCTAACCTACGCGATCTAATCTTTCAAAGCGACGCGGATTACGTTTTTTCGTTCACTACCCAACGATATCATTACACATGATTAAAGTATCTCCCATGTGGCCTAAACATCGTATTTTTTTTTTAGGCATCGTTGCGATAAAATTAGTTCTTAATAATCTCGTAAACGCGATTGAACAGATTTGCCCGATGATTGGACGATAACTATTTTTGTCCTAGGTATAAAAGAGATAGATCGATCGACGCGGTCGAGGGTAGGGGAGTTTCTGTACAAGAGACGGTTACATTGCCGTGAAATAGGCAGGGAAACTCTCTTGAGCGCTTCAAGAATCAATATGGTTTAACTTCAACGATGTTATATGTATACGAATATATATATATATATATATATATGTATATATAATGAAAAATGAGTGTGGCGCTTGCCTTAACGGCCCCACGTTTATTCTCTGACGCTACTTTGACCTTCTCTCCCTATATATCACTCTTTCCCTCCCCAGGGGTACACTGACCCCGCGCTCTTATACTGTTTATACCCTGCTGCCATCTACTTAACGGAATAGAACCAATGGAAAGCATTCGCAATGGGTGACTTTCGAACTCGTTAAATTTCACTGCGGAACGAGACACGAATGCGCGCTTAGACTTGAATGCATTGAGTACACGCAAGAGATTAAAGAGAGGCAGAGAGAGATTGCTACATCCGGAAATTATGGTACGTCGTTGTCATCGTACTCACTCCCCTGCTCTTGGCAACAATTCTCGATCCTGTTGATAAACTCGAGGAGAACGAGACTATGGTCGCTCGTCACAGTCGATGTTCATTGGGAATTATTTTAAAAAAAAAAGAAAAAACCAGGAACGCTGCTTCAAGGTTCTCAAACAAAGAAAGATTCCCACGTAAATTCACAGTTGTGTCTTTAAATGTTTCTGGATGTCTGTAATCCAGATAACAAAAATAGCCCTTTCTATGAAGGATATGTTCTGAATTTTAGTTGTTTCGTATGTGTACAGTAAACAATATTTTACATGCGTACAATTTTGATTTCTCTAGAGGAAGCGTACATTAGAAAAAAGAACCCTACTTCAATATATAACATATATTGATTCAATAACATACAGCGACAGACTAAAGAAAATTAATCTCACTACCGCCGCCAGGTCCCCGCTCGATAAAACATTAAGAGGCGAACGATCTCTGGATTATAACGTTGATAAAAATATGAACAATGATTTCCGCTGGTCTAGGATGTTAGGGCAATCATTCGGTTGTTAACGACTGTGATGATTTCGTGCTACCGAGGTTTGGTTGAGTCGGAGCAGCTATTGGCGTCAAAACGTTATTGATTTTGTCGCTCGCCGGTGGCCGGAAGTGCGCCAGGTATTCAACGCGTATACACATTCGCTCTAACATCCGGGCTAACTCTCTCGAATATGTACCATAAATCATTGGCCATCCTTATTGACACAAACCAAGTCTCCGGCTTCAATTCATCCTTCATACTTGCGCATCTCGAATACAAATATAAGGCAGTAACGAGTCTCAATCGCATTAGCGTTTTCATGAAGTGGATACTTTTAACTATAAACTGATGAAGCTGTCTGCCTTTCGGTATACTTATTGTATTATAAAAAAATTGCTAGGGGCGACCAGGGCGAAGGGGGTACGGAAAAAACTTGGTAATTTTTGTTCATATATCAATTTATTTTTTTTATTTGAGCACGCAATCGTGTTCCCACCGTGTACAGTTTCAACATTAAATCGATAATTCGGTCGATCCTAAATACAGCTCATTGCAAAACAGACTTTGCGATTATAAATCACAAGATACAGACAAAGTTTGTTAAAATGAATTTAGGACGCTGATGTGTACTCTACTATAAGTATAAAATAAAGCGCGTCAGGCTAAGCCTTTGTGCACGATAATACTTTACAGAGATGTGGACAAGAAAAAAGGAGAGGGAAACAGTGAGTGCGCGACGATGAACGCGGAACTCGATGCTGTAGGCTCTTCGTTAAAGGGCGATGCACTAATGGTATATTCTCGGGGGTGGTTCTCGGCTGCCTCTCTCGCTCTCCCGCTTCCTCTATCTTCGTGTCTCTTGTCCTTTCTCATGCATCGCAATCGGCCAGAGACCGGCGAGTCTGGGATGGTGTGGTCGGCGAAGCGCGGTGTTCGGGGGAACGGGGTCGATGCGGAATCACCATGGCAACGAGACGCGTCGTCCGCCACCCCTTGCCGCCATCGGCTTGCCGGGGTGCATTCACCGAAGGGGTGCGCCCATTGCCAGCTAAATTACGAGGGGAAAGCAAGCGATGACGCCCAGCAATTTCTCTCCCATCTTCCCTTCCCTTTCAACCAACCTAACGTTTGCGCCTCTTTCGCTCTCCCTTTTTGGCTCTCCCTCTTTTATTACTGGATATGATGGGATAGAAGAAGGAAGATCATGCGAACAATGCCGTGTAGACGAACGACCCTTGGTGCTGAAATAACCGAATATCCGATTGGCGAAGTTATATTCACCAACTGGAATCGTGCCCCGACGAAAATCGAAGTCGAGGGTCGAGGTTATAGTCCAAGGCGTCAAGGTTCCCGATGGCAAATTTGCATTGCTCGGTTGCACTTTTTCAAGGTCAGCCTGCTGATGCTTCTTGTTTCTCTACTTCTCAGAAATTCTATTAGCCCAACATGCCTAGCCGAGTGAACGAAGATGAGAAAACGGCTCGTCCATGTGTTCGTCAATTCAAGCATTCCGACTTCACTTTATCTAATAATTCGTATAATATCTTGAGTCTATATATATCGAAAAAAAATAATGCCATAATAATGTACAAACTAAACTAGGTAGGGTAAAACACCCAGTCGCCAGCCATGTACCAATAGTCTGGCTCTGTCCATACTTTGTATAAGTGGGAAGAGGAGTATGAGTGGGAAGAGTGTGGAAGATGTCTTCCGACGGAAGACATCTTCCACACTCTTCCCACTCATACAAGGCCGACTACTGGTACATGGCTGGCGACTGGATGTTTTACCCAATCTGAACTAATCAGAAGCAGTTCAAATCATTTTTTGTTCAAACAATTATCGTGGTAAATAATTTGCTACTTTGTATTGCAGCGAGTGTCATTGTTACTTCGTATGGCGCCATTAAATAATATTTTTTCAACGCAGCCAGGTGAAACGCGTACTGTTTCATTATTTTATAGAATAACTTCAGACATCGTGTGCGGGGGAAATCGATATACCTAACCAGATGAAAAAAACTCGTAAATGTAAGGGGCATAAGTTATAAAAACCCTTGGGTTCTAATACGGTGGTAGAATGAAGTGGTTCCTCATTTCGATTCGGCTCAACGATACGTATTATCTCCGACATGACGGGAAAAAGCTTCATCGGATAAAGTGGGGAATCGATAGTCTATAACCTCGCACCTATTTATTTAAGTAAAGTGATCGATATAATTAGACTATATAGATAAACATTAATTATATAAACTCCATCTCTTTTCTACTCCTTCCGCTGCGTCATATTTCTGGCTCTCGATAATTGTTTCTTTTCTGAACGTTTAATTTTTTCTGTATAATCAAATTTCAAATTGATATGTCGCTCGAAGTTACTCGGAAGTTTTGGAGACCTATGCGCAGAACCCTATGACGCCAAGGTCGGCCATCATGAAAGCGTACTTGTGTCTTATAGGAGTGTCGGGTTCTGGATACACACGTATATATACATGTATACGTGCATACATGGTTTGATGTCTCCTACGGCAAAGAGGGACGAGAAAAAAGGGGAGTAGAACCGGCGGGAAGAAATACCGCGCAAGAGGGGTTAGAGAACGAGGGAGAAAACAAAATACACGAGTGTAGAAGTGGCTGAGTTGGAAAGTCTATGTAGAGGGAGGAAGCGTATATACCACAGCGATCCCTTCAACGATGTTCATCGATCGGTAAAGGGTGCACGCACTCAACACACTACTAACTTTTTCATATCTATATGTGTGTATATGAAAATTCATTTTATATATAAAATCATATATCAGCCTTTATTCTATACTTGTCCCTCAAGCTTGCAATTTAGTCGTATAGTGGCCTTTTGAAAGAAAAACTTTAACATAATAACAGACTGAATAGTTGTTAAATGCAGCTTCGTCAGTTCGATTGAAATAAGTCTGCGAATACATTTGTATTTTATCCATTTGCCGAGTTACTATGCACAATCTATGCCGCAGAGTTACTGGATTCCGCTGTGCTTGAAATATAGAACTATGAGGCTTTAAATATTTGCATCCAGCCGTGTCATACACTCACGCACCAACAGCAAGCTTCAGCCGACTTCTGTACAACCAAGTATCGAAGATACTTTATTTACTTTGGACCTTAGTTGATGCAAAGCTCTTTCCTCTCTATCGTTGGAGCACTGCGGTTTCGCAGAAGCTATTCTGTAAGTTGCTATCGCATCTGGTTTCGGATTTTATGACCCGCTGATGGCGAATATTTTGGCTCAACCAGCAGCCGCCATTGGCATGTACTTGGATTGGTGAATAGTAAACACCAAGATTATGATGCAAAGAACGTGGGTGGGCATTAACTTTATGTGGTTTTTTTTTTTTAATAAACCAAACAAGCACCTTTTATTTTTGTACCTTTTATCGCAATGAAATTGTTCAAAACCGATTATATTTGCAGCATTCGTCTAATTTAATGCAACGTTACTCTAAGTATTAAGGCAGGATTCTACTTTGGGCGCTCGAAAAAAAAGCTATTTTTGTGAATTTTTTATGAGATTATTATTAAAGATATTGATGTAGGGTTTGTTTGGCTTAATAAATACACTCTTGAAATACATTAAAATTTTTTTTTCATTTATTTTATGCACTTTTTATACACAAAAACGTCATTCAAATACAATGCCTCGATTAGTAAATGAGTCTGCGCTGGTGTTAAAATCTTGAAAATGGGCCATCTGAAACAGAAAAATTAAAAAGTTTTAGGTTCAATATAACACTAGCAACCGACTAAATTGAAATTTTTATTGTACATGCAAAAATAATAAAATGGCGGCGAAAAAAAATTGCATTTTTTTCACCGTTTTTTGCAAAAAAATATAGTAAAAATCAAAGTTTGAAGATCATTTTAGTTCAGTCGGTTGTTACAGGTGTACAGAATATATGGTTAAAATTTCATAACAATCGGTTTAGTAGTTTTGGAAATTTTAGCACCAAGCGGTGTAAAAACGTGGTTTTGAGAAAAACGCGTTTAAAGTTTTTTTAAATGAAAAATCACAAAAAAAATTAACTTACGCTTAATCAGCGATGTCTGCACCATACAAAATGCCTTCTGACTGTTCCAGAAGATCATTTTCTGCCAATCTAGCCTGTTTTCGCTTCGTTCTGCTCTCCTTGGAAGCCTCGGTCGAGCGGCGGTTCTCTGACTATGCTTTCCTGGTCGCGCATACTGGCATACCGAGCGGCGGTTTCACCGATTCCAACACCCATCGCCTCAATAATTTTCAAAATTGGTTGAAATGCTTCATTGAAGATACATGCTGCAGTGAGACACGCAATTTTGACAATTTTTCCCCCATTGTAAATGTGCTTAGGTGCCATACTCCAAACTGTGGAGTTGAAACACTTATTATTATTCTGAGTATTTCCACCCAAGCATCTTTCAAGCAACTCCTGTTTGGTTAGATCTTCGTAGATGGGTTTGAGAACTTCTTGCACGTCTTCAGCAAGTGGAGGAGGGTGTTTAAAGTCTTATTCGCCTCGGCTTTACGATACTTGCACCAGGAGTCTGCTCCGGCCGGACAGTACGTATGCTGCGATTTGGAGTTGGTTGAAATCTTGTGTTAAAATCCAGCCCAGATCTCATTGCGCATATCTTCGATTGAATTTTTATTCCGTTGAACTGCCAGCAGTTTCTCGACAACTCTTTCATTAATTTTATTGTCAAATCGGCAGTTTTAACTTTTTTAATAACGACTTTCCTTTTCTTGACAACTTTCTTCGGTGCAAATCCTGGAGTTTTTTTTTTTTAATGGTTTTATTTCTTCGGCTTTTTTTTTGCAGCTTCAGTTTTTCTCCTCTGAGTAAAAATTTTATTGGCTTCACTCGCACGCTTGAAAATTCTTTTTGCGACGTGCAGAACACACTCCAACTTTTTCACAATAAAGTCTTCGCCGTATGGAAAAGTTTCAAACAAAATTTTTAAGGTTTTCGTGTCGCCGTCTCCTATATAGAAACCGTACCGCACTGCGAATTTCTCTAACGATCTTAAAAACATTTTCACGACAACTTGGACCTCCATCTTACCGGCACTACCTTCGTGATTTGCACTACAATTGTTCTTGTGTCTAGCATACCATGCAGCAAATCCAATCTTGTCTGTTTTTTTTTTTTTTTTTTCAATAATCGCATGCTCTGCAGAAAATAGATGTCACAACAATGTCCAAGATTTTTTTACTGTACTTGCCAATCAGAGATACGATGCAAACGAGAGAACTAAAGCCTCTTTTCGCCCAAGAACCGTCTCCAGAAACCGAAATTCAAATACACTTTTCACAGCGACTTTGATGTTCTCGACAATTTCATAATATACTTTAACATTGAAACTACGCTTAGTTCCATCAGTCCACAAAATGAATTTATGCCTTTAAGTCCAACAGCAAGCAAACGAAATACGTACACAAGTCGACGATTAATTTCGTATCCAGAACCGATCATCGGGCACGAGTTGATGTACCTGTCTCCACACTTACAACTGACACACACTTTGAAACCAAGGCCTCGCGTCCATATTTCGAAAACGAAATTTTGTCTTTACATACATTACACTCTACCCACTGTGATAGCATTGAAAATACACTAAAAAATTGGATAATGCTGTAACCTTCATTATCTTTAACTTTCACATCAAAATTTTTATCGTTTGATTTTTTTAGTTTTGCTGCCAACGTATTCCGCGCCATCGCGGTATTTGTTTCCGTGAACACGACGTTTTTTTAAACTTTGATCATGGACGCCTATAAATAGGATTGTCTTGACGATGCGTTTCTTTGTATCCATTGTGAACAGAAAATAAATTGAAGATCACGCTCGGAGATGTTACACTTTCGAATTCCGAAACACGACTGCTGCTCCAAAATACTGAAATAGCAGTAGAGTGTCGTTTCAGTGTCTTTTCCCTCCAAATATTTAAAGTAAAGGTTAAATAGAGAAGAATAAAGACTTAAGTATAGTTGGGGATAAGCAGGTATAGGATATTTCTAAAAGGAAGCAGCTGCTCGAGCGAAAAAAGCCAGGTAAGCGGCTGGGTCAGCGCGCACATCGGATTAGCGCGCTCAGATAGTTACGTTTGAGGGGCGGAAAAGTACAGTTAGACTGCTTGGATCGTTCTAAAATTTTGAGAGAATATTCTTAAATATATTTACTTTCCAAAAATGTAAAAAAAAATCGATTTTTTTAAAGTTCCAGAGTAGAATCCTGCCTTAACATTAGCACTACGAATAATGACGAGCGTTTATCTAATAGTACGATGAATGGTTGAACAAGGAATTTTGATCTCATTAGTAAATCTAATGTCCGTGTCTAGCCATTTTGACACGGACATTTGATTGAGGATTACGACGCATTACACTCAAAACAATAACCTGAGGTACGCAAAATAAGTGGAGTGGAATGGAATTGGAGTGGAAATCCGCGTAACCGTATTCGACGTGAACGAGTAGTCGTCATCGATCGATTCGTACAATGACGCACCTTTGTGTTAAGTTCTCGTTGTTTCTCCCGATTCTTTATAACGTCATATATTAAGTTACGTATCAGCAATTTTCAATGAAATATCCGTTAATGTAAATACACTCCCGGTCACTATAAACTCTTACGGAGAAATTTACAATAAGCGATAAAATATATACTTGAATACTAAATAGGCTTATTTGAAAGTCGTAAAAGTCTCGCAACATTATATCTTCCATGATTATCTCCGATATGTGCCCGAGACAATTGATGATGACACCATCCGTTGCAAACGTGCAATGCCCGAGCTTCCCAAGTCTGTCAGAGAAACTTTAAGAGAGTAACAATACATGCTCATAGCAAGAGCTCGGCAAAACGACCCTTGACAACGAGAACGTTAACCTCAGTCTCTGTATCTCTGGATAACATCAAAATTCCTGCACGAAGGCGCAGTCGCAACAGCAGTAACAGCAGAAAGGCGCAGCGCGTTAGTTGTTACACGGGCCTCAAGAGCAACTAGGATTTAGTTACAGAAAGAGAAAAGTCCTCCGTTGTCCTGCTTCTGAAGATGATGCCCTCTGGGCGTACAGTCAGGGTTGCAGTTTCGACCACCACTCAGAGATACTCTAGCGGCTTGGTCCTTTGTACTAGAATCGCCATGAATCCACTAATGCTTTCTTTTTTCTTGGAAAAAGCCTCAACCGCGCGTTCGTTGTTACACGCTGACACACTACTGCAGAAAACGAACGATAAGAGTAGCTGTAGTAGTAATCCCTACCGCCGTCGTAAATTTGCCAGGATAGAGGGGAGATCTCTGACGTGGGTGATAGTGTTACGGTGAGACAAAGAGCTTCGAATATTCGAGCGTGGGGAGTACGAAGACGAAAGGGAACGGTCGGAGAGAGTGAGGGTATTGTCGCTAGTGGGAGAAGAGCGATAACCTTCGCGTTCATGACCTTGGTCTATCTCTCTTTCTGTCTTTCGCAGGATGTTGGGTACCCGAGTATGGCAGGCACTCGGCTGAAACATGGTCAGCCCCGAGCGATTTAATTAAAGGGTCGCGTATGCGGGACGAAGGATGGGCAGTTGTAACGAGAGTAGTATTCGATACGAGAACGGACAGAACGAAGCCATACGAGGCACAGTCTCCCGTGAGAATCGACGAGTTTATTTTCTTACGCGTCTTGATCAAGCTCTTCTCTTATTGGCTCAATTGGGACCCCGGTGTCCGTTATACCAAGCGATAAAGCATTTATACAGTTACATAAAAATACAAAAACAATCTGTATCAAATACTGTTTCTCTTTACCTGTCGTAAATGAGTGTCAATCGTCGTTAAATTGATTGCAGCAATAGCGGATATTGAATCTATTCGAACCATATGTTTACAAACGCATTACAAGAGTTTCTTTACTTGCAGACTTAATAGCACCACTAACTTGAAACAAACGATTTATTGTATTCATAAATGTACGATTACGTATTAAATTTTTACTATTCTTATTGAAAAAGGAATAGAACGATACAAATTATCGATAGGAACATTTCATCGCAAAAGAAAAAATTCGGTGCGATCGATACTTTTTTTTTACGAAATAGAGATTTCTAATTTGATCTACGGATCGGCTCGTTGTATTTTTTCCTATAACGTTAAATTACACGTAAGACCACAGTGAGCTTCAACCTTATGTTCTTTTTGTCTGTTACAGGGATGCCGGTTGACTGAAGATGGCCTCCCCGACACCCTCGTTGGAATCTCGCGCAAATTCCCTCGGCTCATTGGTCTCAGTGTCACCGCTAACGGTGAGCGGTAGCTCTCCGCCGGCAAGCGACTCGGCGATCTGCGACGTCGACACTTGCGACATCTGTCTCGACTCTGGTAAACCAGGTGACGGGCCTTGTCCTCACTGTCGGATTGGAAGTGCTGGTGGTGGTGTAAGGTGCACAGGCTGCAAATCAACCGAATCGGACGCGGTAGCGCGTTGCTTCGATTGCGCTAATTTTCTCTGTCCAAATTGCGTAATGGCGCATCAATTTATGCACTGTTTCGAAGGGCATCGGGTACTGAATCTCGGTGATTCGAAGATGGAACAGACAGAATCGAGGAACAGCATCGTAATAAGCGGTAGTGGGGGTGGCGCAGTTAACGGAGGTGGCAACGGTGAAAAAGCATTGTTCTGTCCACGTCACAAGACCGAATTACTAAAATATTTTTGTCGTGCTTGCACTGTACCCGTATGCAAAGAGTGCACAATAACCGATCATCCAGGCTCCCTTCACGACTGCGCTCACATCTCCGAGGCTGGACCACAGCAGCTGGAAGCAGTTGCAAGGGCTGTCCAAGATTGCCGTGCAAAAGCCGCTGAAGTACGTACGGCTGTTAAAGCTGCTGACCATGGTGCGGCCAGACTTCAAGTACAATATCACAAAGCCCAAAACGAGATAAACGATACTTTCCAATTTTATCGATCTATGCTGGAGGAACGCAAGCAGGAATTACTGAAAGAACTCGAATCTGTATTCTCGGCTAAACAAATATCTCTCGGTATCGTGACGCAAAAAGCAAACGAAATGGCTGATAAGATTCAACAGACGTGCGAATTCGTTGAGAAACTGACAAAATACACAACCGTCACGGAAGTACTTATGGTCAAAAAGTTACTTGATTCAAAGCTACAACTGTTATTGAGTTACACTCCCGATATCGGAGGACAAACAGCTGATCTCGAGTTTGTCAGTAATTATCAGGCCATACAGGTCGGCGTGAGAAATACGTTTGGTTATGTGAGAAGTACGGCTGACACCAACAATTGTGGACCCAGCAAACAACCGCCAATCGCGAGACCAACCGCTCTCTCGAGTGGCGGTAGTAGCAGTAACGCGAGTAGCGGACCCGGAAGTGCCGGATCTCTAGGTGGTCTTCTTCTCGATAGACCATACAGCAATGGGCTCGTCTCGACGAACACCAACTGCGTTTCGTCAACGTCGCCCTCTTCTTTCGAGAGTAACGTCATATCGAAAAGATTCAGCTCGGTAAACAGCCTCGGGCCGTTCTCCACTACCATCAGCGATCTCAATCTTAACGGCATGAATAATCCCTACGAGAAATGGAGCAATGGCGGTAATGATTCTTATCCCGTAACGAGCAACGATCATTTTCCAATGCCAAATTCAAACGCACCAGCCAACGATTCGGTTCTTGATCTCACGTCAAAGCTAATGTCAGCAGCCGCCATATTTCCACCAAAGTCACAGCTTAAACGGCAGAAAATGATATATCACTGTAAATTCGGTGAATTCGGTATAATGGAGGGACAATTTACGGAACCATCCGGCGTCGCAGTGAACGCGCAAAACATCATCGTGGCTGACACGAACAATCATCGTATTCAAATTTTCGACAAGGAGGGTAGATTCAAATTTCTCTTTGGCGAGTGTGGCAAGAGGGACGGACAGTTATTATATCCAAATCGGGTCGCCGCAGTAAGACCATCCGGTGATATTATTGTCACCGAAAGGTCGCCTACTCATCAGATACAAATTTACAATCAGTACGGACAATTCGTACGAAAATTCGGTGCCAATATATTGCAACATCCTCGAGGTGTTACCGTCGATTCCAAGGGACGTATCGTCGTTGTCGAGTGCAAAGTAATGCGCGTCATAATATTCGATCAGGCTGGCAATGTGCTCCAAAAATTCGGTTGTTCCAAGCATCTTGAGTTCCCCAATGGTGTAGTCGTCAATGACAAACAAGAGATCTTCATAAGTGACAATCGCGCGCATTGCGTCAAAGTTTTTAACTACGAGGGTGCTTATCTACGTCAAATTGGTGGTGAAGGTATTACGAATTATCCGATCGGTGTTGGCATCAATGCCGCTGGTGAGATCCTCATTGCTGACAATCATAACAATTTCAATCTCACGATATTCACACAAGACGGCCAATTGGTTTCAGCACTCGAGAGCAAAGTCAAACACGCTCAGTGCTTCGATGTTGCACTTATGGATGATGGATCAGTTGTTCTCGCGAGCAAAGATTATCGGCTGTACATTTATCGTTACGTGCAAGTACCGCCGATCGGTATGTAGAATTGACCGGTTAATAAAGTCGAGGACTCGACCACCACCAGCAGCCCCTCTTGTGTTTCTCGAGTCTCGAAACGTTAATGATTGTTGAAATGGCACGACGATGCGCTATTCCTCAACTATCGACCAAATATTTGCTCTGTCAATGGGAAAACATCACTGGTGAACAAGTATCTTATTTACGAAGTAACGAAGTATATTATTTATTTCGTGGACATTGGAACAACGAGACGCTGCAATTGGTCATGCATAAATCAACGGAAGTAGCAACAATGATACGTCAACCAAGTCAATCCGAAGTATCGACTGTCAAGGATTATTGTATCCATCGTTGCCAGTGATCCTGTGACATCAAGAATCCTCACTCACTCACTTACCTGAAATTACTGTGAAATCCGGAGGCATACCGTAGCCAAGACTGGATCTTTCGATGTAATCAGCAGTCGCAGCAGCAGCATTACCATCATACTTCATCTTCAGCATCATCATAACCTCCTTCTACACTGTTTGAATCATCATCGACCGATACATCCACCCAGCATCGTCGTCAATACACATCAATGAGCGCCAATACCCATGAGCGCGGTCACGTAAACTTCCCCTTGGACCTACACAAAAACACACACTCACACACATGCGAACATCAACTTCACGATTAATACCACACCTTGCGAACTTGATAATGTTCAAGACGATTACGATTTTGAAGCGAGAAACTAAAAAAAAAACAAAATCAAACGTCACTTTAATCGAAAAAAAATGGTCGGCTGACTGGTTCGATCTAATGCGTTTGATAGGATTATGAATTTCATACGTGAAATCGTGTCGAAACTACAAAGTTAAACGCGAATGAAAACAAAAAAAGAAAGCGAAAGTAGGGAGAGATGCTCTCGTCAGTTTGCTCTCCTTGTATGAAATGTTGAAGAAAGAAGCAAAAGATAAAATGAAAAATTATTCTTTTCAAATGGCTACGACACACGCACAAAAAGAGGACGTTCCAAAAATCCCTTTGAATATTGAATGAAAAAAACCTCCCTCTCCCTCCGAGGCGAACTCGGATACGAACCGAAACACACACGTACACACGCGCGAAACTTACTTGTTAATGTTGTTATATCTGAAAATACTGTTGTTGTTGTTTAGTTGTAGAGCTCGCCGCCGCTAGTCACTTTCCTCGTTCCCTTTATCCCCTTGAGCCCTTCCGCTTTCCAAAAAGGAAAAAGATACCGAAAATTCACCCCCCCCCCCCCCTCCCCCACGTTGCCTCTTAACACTTTCGTTGATCCTTCACTCTTCTCATTCCTATAAACGAGCATGTCCGAATTGTTCGAACATGCTCGTAAAAATTTCGACCAACTTTATCACCTATTGTTTTTTTTTTTAACTCCAGTTTGTTACGTTTATCGGAGACTCTTCTTTGGAGTCGAGAGGATTTTTCTTATTTTTCTCAGCAGTATTCATATAATTTAAAAAAGGTTTATCGGATTCAGTCCTAGTTCGTGCTAACCTCTTCGCATTGTTGACGTGACTGTTCTTTGACCCTAAGAGCCCCCTACTCTTTCGTCCAGCATCATCATTATTACGATCATCATTAAGGTATTGACCTAAATTTTTTATTTACGTGCAGTATCTACGCGAGAGGAGCATTTGTTAAATTTTACTTTTCCTTATATTTGTTTATGATCCGTTGATGCGCCTCGGTCCTCGAGTTCGTAAGAGCCTCACAATTTTCACGTTGAAACTGTATATGTGTGTGAGTGTGCGTATATATGTGGATGTTTTTTTTTTAATTGAAAATTAGGATTAAAAAATTGCACGTACCGTGAGATAAGATGTGATAGAGATAAGACGTAATGCTGCAGGAGCATCGCCATCACGAAACCCCTCCCCCCTCACCCATTACGAGATAAGTTCCTTATACTTACTAATGACTCACTGTGAGTTTTCGATTGTTTTTAATAATCGTAACTCGAACGATACGGAAAAGTAGATGTGGATGTTAGTCGCTGACGATCGTTTCGTACCATTTAACTGTTTTTTTTTTTTATCTTAATGTATATTTATCGCAATTTTTAAAATTTCTTGGATGAGAGCCTCGACACGGGGCGGCGACATCCGGTGCGAAAGTTGCATTTACATTATATAACAAAAAATTGAAAGGCCAAGATCCTTTTTATGATGGACTCCCCATGTCCGATTGACATTCGTAGATTTTGTTTGTTTGTTGGTTTGTTTGTTTTTATTTTTTGATTTTTGTCTCTCTTATTATGCATAATTATTCTCAATCCTGTATCTTATCTTCTTCTTATCGTACTAATTAACGAGCCCTTGTACGTTTCTTCATTGTACATAAGCTCCACCCATATACCTCATTGTCCGATCGTACGTAAATCCCAAGGATTCTCACAAGCGACTTGTTCCAATCGTCGCTCGAGAATAATTACTAACACACACACACACACACACACACGCGCGCGCGCACGCACACACGCACACGCACGCACGCACGCACGCACAACACAATCATACGTTTACACACACAGACACATACTCGAGTATTTAGGGAAATCGGTGACTCATGAGTCGGAGAACCGATTGACTTATTAATCAATCGATTCTCTCACTTGGATGCATAGTTTCGCAAAAAAATGTTTCCTGTTTGTTTGATTGTTTTTTCTCCTTTTGATTCCTCTTCTCTGTTACATTTCCTTATGTTTACTATTCAGACGTAGTACGATAGCTCGTAGTCCGTAGTGAATTGAATTACAACATAAACATTTGTTCTCTTAACTCGCTCTTTTTTATTATTATTATTATTATTATTATTATTATTATTATTATTATTATTTCTTTCACCACGTGTTATTATCGATTATTATTATCGTCTTTATTAATATTATTATCCTACCGTCATTTATTATCATTACGATTATCATTATATTATTATTATTATTATTATTATTATTATTATTATTATTATTACTAATTATTACTACAATGTGACTGCCGAAACTCTCTTCTATTAATGCTAAGTTTTTTTCTGTTCTTGTTCTCTCATTCGCTGAAAATCGCACGCAGCATTCTGCTTGTCCTCTTCCCAAGCCCTGTGAAAATCGACTGGGTCCGCTATCAGCGACGCGATTACTGCAAGTGCGTATTCTTTTTTTTTTTTTCTTTTTTTTTTCGTATGCGCCGTATTCGATCGAAACGACATGGGTTTTGACAAAAGTGAAGGACAAAAACACAAATACAAAATAGTATTAATATATTTTATTGAATGAGTCGAGTTGGTTGTCGCGGGGCCCTTATGGTCTTCGAAAAAAAAAAAAAAAAGAAAGCAACATAGATCGACTTCATGCATGTTTACTATTTACTACATTATTGATTATTGTATTATTATTATTATTATTATTATTATTATTATTATTATTATATTATTTTCTATTTTTATCTACACAACGCGATTGTATTCTTATGTCTAAAAGTGGCTAGAAAATTTAAACGAATTTTGAAGCACTATCGCACCGCTCTCGAGTTAAGCCATCGTTTGTTAGCGAAATCTCAAAAAAAAATATATATATAAAAATAAAAATCAAATAGAGAGGAAGCAAAAATTACAAGACGAAGGAACGATAAAGATTTAAAAAGTAAGGAGAGAAAAAAATCGAAGAGGATCAGAGTCTCTAAGAAATTGACGTGAAAAAAGACTGTACAAGGCTAGCTGGTGAAGAAACACTTTGTTAAAATTTCTCAGGAGTTTGTTTATTTGTTTGTTTGTTTGTTTTTTTTTAAATATTATTCTTTAATTTCTACGTACAACAGTAAAATCGTAAATGATGAAACATGACCCAAACGAGAATTGACGAGGGCAGCAAACTCTCCGTTCCTTTTTTTTCATTATTATTATTTATCCATTAATTTCAAGACAAGTTGTCCGGAGTTCCGAATCGACGGATGACCTCGGTCCAGAACTCACGGGCTTATCGAATTACCTTTGAAATTACCCAAGAGACTCGAACGAGAAACTCCGAGTCGCCCACACGACGGGTCGCGTCTCGTTCGATCGGTGAATGTACTTATTTGGAAAAAAAAACATAATCATAATAATAATGACAAATAAAATCTCCTTTTAACCGCGCATAAAAGTTCCGAATCTAATGGGCGAAATCTCCGCCAAAGACCTGACCGGTCATGATCTCAAAATAATTGCGTATAATACAAGACGGAAAAATGTTGATTACCACGCGTTTTTTTGTTTCGTCGATCATTCGATGTGTTCTTTTTTATTTATTATTATTTTTTTCATTGCTAATTGAAGATCCAAACGGTCGTTATACTTGATTTACCAAAGTACTGGATGATTGTATTATTTTAAGATTGAAAAGGAGATTAAAAACATGATAATCATAATTGAAAAAAAAAACGCGATCAATGGTTTGGTGGCTTCGCACAAAACATATTTCCGCAGTGAGTTCTTACGCTTTCGTGGCATTGACTCTTCTCTGTTAGACTTAATTAATCAATTCGCTGGAATTAAATAGAGTCTCGTTTTGTGGGTGTTTCGGTTCTTTTTTTTAATGCATTAATTAATTTCGTGTAACCGTTGTCGAGTTTTCGTAGTATTTATTTTTTGTTGTTTCGAGAGCCGAAGAAATACTATTAATGAAACATAAAATTAATCACTTTCACGCCAGCTAGCCGTTCGAAGATGCGCCAATTGTATCCTGAATTTCGATATAAATTTCAATGTCCTTCGCGAATTATTTACTAGGAAAAGAAAACTTAGCGATGTTCGATTTAACACATTGTACTCGCGTTGTACGTACACAAGGAAGAGATAACGAAGATTTAAGAAAAAAAAGATCATTGAACTTTTACAACTACTATTCCTCTCTCAATCATTCTCTTTCTCTTTTTTTTGTACGGTTTGTTATGTTATTATTTTTAGTGATAAACAAAAAAAACCAATTGTTCTTAATTTAAATGTACATTGTATTTTTGTTTGTTTTTTTAGTTATTTTTTGTTGTAAAAGGCTTTTTAATAATATTTTCAGTTCTCATTACAATGCAGTGGTTTCTGGTGTTTTTTTTTACTTTTCATCTCTCTCAGTATGATTTTCCCCAATCCTGAAGTGTTTCTCGATTTTCCTTTATTTATTTTTATTTTTTCTTCAACTCCACAGTTCGTTAAAATTTCGTCCTTTTTACCTGTGAATGCAGACGAGTACATCATAAAAAAAAGCTGGGAGATTCTCTCTCTGCTATAATACATTATCAAAAACTATCGTCCGCCTTCATTGTACAATTATCCAAACATTCCATTTACGAGTGATTGTTTATTTTTTTACTATGTGCTCTAGTCCATGTCATGCATTTTTTTGTGTTTTTCTTTTTGTACATAGTCATTATACGTGAATTTTTCGTGTCAACATTAGTTTTATTTTTAATCATTTCAATTATTGATTTGCGTGTGTATGTGTGTGTGTATGTGCATTTACGAGTGACTGCCTGCTGCTCCTGTCTGCATATTCCTTCCATTCGTACAATTGTTCTTTTTTTTTTACAAAACGTAAGTCAGCAACAACAATCTGTACGAATACTTTAATTATCACGAGTATCACAAACGGTGACATCGGTATATGCGGAAAAGAAAAATTAATTCGAAATTTGATGAAGCTGGAACAAATAAAATCGTTGACCCATTCTACATTGTCAATTCTACGAAAAGTTGGTTTTTGGGGTAGTATACTGCGAAGATTTTTTTGTAGCCGATGCTGCGAAATTTGATGCACATATATTCTACAAAGTAAACAAAACAGGGAGTTTGCTAGATCGACCAAGAAACGGGCGTAGTTTAACAAATCAGTTTCACTGATACAAATTTTGAAATCTTTCGAAAACACTTTTTTTTAACCGTGTACAATCAAACTGTCTCGGGATTTCGTCCGTATAATTGAGGCTACTGAATTCGAGGACGAGATTTAAAAAAAATGCCATTCAACCGAAAAGAAAAAATCGGTTATGTGGTTCAGAAGAAAAAAAAATTGAAAAAAAGAACGAGACACGATGCTTTTGAGGGTCGGGGGCTCTAAAATCATTTCTGCGGCGATCGAGGATTTTCTACTATACTCAACTGTATGTATTGATTGATTATCTCGCATTCTGGCGCTCGGCAAATGCATTAACTGGTTGAAAACGACGTTTTTTAGGACTTAGCGTTCGGATAGATGACATATATATTTTTGTACGTTCGCATGTGTATGTACCGAGGGGCGCCGTTGCGAAGATCGTATAGTGAGAGCGTTGGTATCGTTGGAAAAAAAAAATAATAATTTTGAAGATTAAAATAAAAACGCAAATTAGAAGAAAACATGAGAGAGAACGCTAAAACGGATATAAGTGATAGGAAGGAAAAAAAAACAAACAAACGTCAGTTTGCTCGAAGAGTTTGTACGTTAAAGCGGCGCGCGGCGACTCTTTGATAATCGAATATACTCTTCCCGGGCCCAAATAATGTTACTTAACGATACGAAAATATCGTTAAAAAAAATGTCAAAAGATTTTGAAGAAGTGAGTGAATGGAAAAAAGAAATGAAAATTACGTGAATCCAGAGACGATGTACGCGTCACAAAGTTCGCGAAACAACTAAAATAAAAGCAGAGGGGGAAAAATCTGAATAGTCGACGATAAAATATTTTTAAAAATTATAACAGCTCCATATTGTTGCATGCCTAGTTATCGTATAGCGATTATTCTCGATATATCCAGCTATGACGGAATTTTCAAAGTATTGAGGACAAATATTCGTAAACGAATAAGTCATTATTTTTTTTTGCTTTGTAGCGATTGATCGTCTACGTAGAATTAAGTGGTACGCGTATGTTAATATGCACTGAGAAAAAAAAATTGTTCATCGAACAAAATCCCGTTTAGTTGGACGAGAAAATAGTAGATTCAACTATTTTTTTATTCAATAAATTAAATCATTTGCCGTTCAAAAAAAAAAAAATAGTTGAATCCACCATTTTTTCGTCCAACTAAATGGGATTTTATTCGATAAACAAATTTTTTTTCTCAGTGTGATAATTAGGTATCGTATATTATACATGATATAAATTTATCCGTAGATATTTCTGAGGAAAAGAAAATATCGAGAATACGTGTTTTTCAATATATACGTTCGCAACAAATTAACGAGATTAGATGGGAGATTAAAAATGAAAAAAGGTCATGAATCTTTAATCTTCGGTGTCATGTTGAAGGGGATAATGAGATAATCCCGAAGTCTCATCTAAAGCTCCCACGTGTATATCGTAGGGAGAAAATCATGACGACAATTTTTCGAGGCGACCGAAACACAAACATTCATTAATTCTCTTGGGCAATCGGCAAATGCGAGCAATTGTATGATCTATTGAAAAAAAAACTTGTATTTGTGATTCGACCAAGATTTCTTGCATTCACTCTGTTTCATTATTACGTATATATTCGTACGCAATAATGTTATGTCATGGGAAAACCATTAATCAAAAAACAGTTTTCTATAAAAATATTTTCTCTCGAAGTTTCGGCGACACTGTTTCAATTTTTTCTCAAGTTTGTTCAAAACTGAAAACGCTGTTAAATCTCGTTTTTTTTTTTAAAGTTGAAAAAGTTATAAGGAATCGCCGAAGAAAGTGGGAAAAATATATGTTGGTTTTGGGTAGACGTGACTTAAAATTAATCGTAAAAAGAGAGCGTGTTCCCATAGCGGTGATGTACTCTTGTAGATCGACAAGAAGTTGACCCAAACGCATGAGAAATAACAGGACGATAATAAATGATAGAACAGCGGATGCTCGGCCGTTCTTTTTAGGCCAGGAGAAATAAATGTATCTGGAAACGAAAGGTTTGGAATATATTTCCTTATAGATATGAAATAAGGCAATTTCCGGTTGGCCTCCGTCTCGTCCCTTCGTATAATCGTTCTTATTCATTCGTGTCTTGATATTTCCGTGCGGGGAAACGCTTCGAACTTTCTGTAAGACTGACAAAACAAAGTTGCGAAACAATGATGTTGTATAGGGTGCGCGAAAACAAAGAGAATGAGACATCGATTGACCTTCCTCCCTTTTAACAACGGAAACTCTTTTCAAAGATACTTGAACGATTAAAAAAAAAAACTCACGAAAATTAAAACGAGAAGGTTAATTAGGTCGTAGAAGGGTCAAAAGTCTAGTCGGTTCATTCAATTCAGTTCTCTCTCGCTCACTCTCGCATATTTGCGATTCGCTCAAATGAACACGAAAGTCAAGAGCATCGAAATAAAAATTCATATCGTTTCGAAGCTCGTCTCGAGAGAAAGAGCGAGAGATAAAGGAAAACCGCCCTTATTCGCTGATGAGTCTCGATTACATGTTATCTCAAATTCAATTACGCCCACGTATCGACATGAGATTTATCACATTAAAAAATGGGGTCATCCGAAAATCGTCTCGAAAGATCGACTCGGGTTTCAAAAATAAAATGCATGAAAAGAAAAAAAAACGCAATTGAGATACAAGAAATATCTCGCTAGACATTGTGAATCGTCGATTAAAAACCCCCTGAACAGCCTCATAATCAGGAGTAAGTGTTAGACTATGATATTTTTTAGGATTAATGACTGGTTCGAAATGAGAAATTTAAAAGATTACAGAAATTTCAGGATTTCGCTGCAAGTGAAGATGATGAAAAAAAGAAAATTCATTGCGCCAAGAGAGAACGTGACGGTTCAATGGAGAAAAGAGTTGAATTATAAAAGAGTGCGATCAATGGAAAAAAAGTACAGTGTGATTTAAGTGAATCCTCCAATATTTCCAATTGTGTCCGTAATCGTAATCGTGAACGTCTCTATTATATTTTTTTCATTCCCAACTTCCTCAAGGACTTATCGAAGGTGGATATGTGCTTGATAAAATAAGCGTATAGGTATTAAGAGCAGTTATTATTGAAAGTAAGGTTGTAGTATTCGTAAGTCGAGTGTTTTTTCGTCGGCAATTTTTTCATGGTGCCGCCCGCCATCTTGTTATTAAATTGTACGATCAAATGTCTAGTCAAGGCCTCTCGAAGAAAAACAAAGAAAATAAAGAAAAAAAAAAAATTCTTTGCTACTTCGCGTATTCCCGTATAAAAGACGGCGTTAAATAAAAACAAAAGCAAGATGATAAAAAGTAATAAAAATGGATCACTTGCTAATCGTTGGGTGGATACGAATTTTGTGAAAAATTAAAAATAACTGTTAGGTAATCGGGCTTGACGTCATCCTAATTATTACCATTATTAGTTATCGTTTATATTATTATCATTATTAATGAATATACTGAGGCGGAAGAGAAATAAAAACACAAATTATATATAGATATGTATATGCAAATATATATATCACTATTGTCATTGTATTTCTTGCCATATTTTTTACGGATCTTATTTTGACGATTGTCATTATTATTGAAACCGCGAAGCATTATTATTAGGAATTTGTCAAATTTATTATTACCATTATCATTATCATTATCGATATTATTATGACTTTTATTAAGCATCACTTCATTATCATTCACTGTCACCCATTCATCAGTTATTGCCAACAATTTATTAATTATTAATTATTATTATTATTAATATTACCAATATTCTTATTATTATTACAGCTAGTATTAACGTCATTATACTCGATAATGAAAGAAAAAGAAGAAAATAAATACTTACTCATATCCAGTGGCTAATTGATATATACACACTGACATGCAGGTATATATTGATAAATTAATAATTATATATATATATATATATATATATATATATATATATATATATATATATATATATATAAATTATATAAATATCAAAAGGAATATTGAGGTGTTGAGATTACAAGAAAAAGAAGAAGAAAGAAACGAAGGTAAAAAAAGCGAAACACTGATAGTGCTGGTGCGTTGTTTGACCATTTTGAATAGTTAGAGAGGTGATCGCGGGGGGCCTAATGTAATCATTCGCCCGGGCGTCTACGAGCATCGAGCCCCCAATTATCGAATTGAGATATATGTATTTTTTTAAATTTTGAAGAAAAAAAATAAAAATAAACCTGGGAACAGAACTATTTATAGGCTATCTATATATATTTACCGTGTACTGACGATGTAACTGTTCCAACGCGATACGCCGTGTCCTCCAAAGAGCTCCAGAGCGGACAATAACAAACGCTAGTTGAAACAAATGGAGAAATTGAAAAATTAAAAGCAGAAAATTAAAAAGTTAAGATTGAAAAATAAAATCGGTAAAATGATTTACGAGTCTAATAATATAACGATCATCGGGTTTCCATCCATTTTTCGGATCGCGAGTATTTTTGTCAACTTTTACTTTTCGAAAAATGTCGGAAAGATCAAGACAATACAAAAAAAAAAAGAATTTTTTGAAAAAGTCGAAACATTGAGTTGTGAATGCAAACGATAATGTGCTCAGCGGAATGGCAAAAACGCGTTATCCATGAAATAACAAATAAAAGAGAGACAGAGAGAAAGAAGAGAAAGAGAGAGAAAGAGAGAGTGTATGTGCAAAAAATAAACAAGTTCGAGGAGGAACGACGAAGCGGGGGTGAACAAATGTGTGCGTATGTGGAAGGGGAATAAAAAGTACCTATACCTCGTGATACAAGTGTCTGAAAAAAGTGCAAACGTAGGAAAAACCGTTGTTGTTACAGAAAAAAAAGGAGTAAAAGTCTGCAAGCTCGTTCCATTAGATTCCGTGTTATTGTATAGTGTTATTATACTCGTTGTATTTTACGACTTTAAGCGAAGTGCATTTTTCTCTTCTATATATCCAAAAACGTTTGCCATTCTTAGCCTCGCACATTATTCTCTCGTTATGCGTGCTCACTATTAATACCCTCGTTCGACGTTAACAAAAATAAAAATGAAAAATAACTAAAACTAACGGAATCAAAAGATACCGTAACGGTTGGAAACTCGTTGCTCGTTTTATGTTCCTGGTTGGAAGAGACAATCTTATTACACAATTATGGATTCAGACTCGAGAATTACATTTTTTTAATTCATATCACAAAATCTCGATATTTGTACACACTGGCAAACACTTTTTTTCAGCGCCAAAATGTTATTTATTTATTTATTTTCTTTTATGAAAGTCAAAATAATGCAAAATTACGGGTTTGTACGGGACAAGCGGTTGCCATGCGGAAAAAATAAATACAAAATCGAGATATACATTCAGAGAGATCAAACACGGCGCGTCGCGAAAATTATTAAGTATCTTCATGTCAATTACTATAGGGAACATGCACAGTACGAAAGACCATTGGTATTTTGACTCGGAAGCTTCTACCAGGTATTCGTAAATTTTTTGCTAATGCTTTTCCCAGGTCCAACCTCCTCCTCCTCCTCCCGCGCGGTTTTCGAGTACTGCACTTCCTTTCCTTCCGGTTTTTCCTTCCACTCTGTCGTCTTTCAAAATTACTGACGTTTCTTTTACAAAAATATAGTGTCGAACAATTAAAAAAAATAAAATAAAATAAAATAAAAGAAAAACGGTGTTAAATTTGTCCGACTAAACAAGGTCTTTACTACTGCTGATCTCGCGAAATTGAGAAAGACGATAGAACGGGACGTGATAGGAAGAGTTTAGGAACGATATTGCCACATTATTAACGTCATATGATACATATATATACATGAATTGCATATTTATATGTATTGTATGTATACACGCATATATCGGTTTAACCGGTTGATTATAACTAATATTAACAATTATCTATTATCGTAAGACGTAACAATTGTCTATACTGTATTCTTAGAGTGTTTGTAAGTATTTTTTCATTGACTGCGGTTTGCTCATGTTGGACAATTGCTGGAATTTCACGTTGTTGAATTGAGTAGGCATGGGATTACGCTAAACAAAATAAAATAAAAAAATTGAAAAATCACAAAAAAACAAACAAAACGAAAATATGAGAAAAATAATTCTAAAAAAAAGCGTCTGCGGTGTATCGTGAAAAGATGAAATTTGAGCGTCTAATGAGGACGACAATTCGCCTCACAGGCCTTCGGTGTTTTTGTTTTTTGGTAAAAATGAAAATAAACGAAAAACAGTGTATAACGAATGATACTGTACGAAATTATACGATGAAAGAAAGTCGTAATTCAAATCTCGAGCCTATAATATACATGGACACGTTCACATAATCACACACTTCATACATACCGATACTTTCGAACGGCGTATTGTTATGCAACGGACTGTGATTTTCGCTATCGCTTTCGAAATTTTCGACTGATGGAGTGGATGTTTTTTTTGTTTTTCTATTTTCTCGAATGTTATCCGAGCGACACGTTTTCCAACGACATTAATTGAATCGAATCGAGATGATTTTTATAAACTCTCGAACCCTCAACATACAAACATCATGACTTACACTTGGGTTTGAATATTACGATTTCTTTTTACATCTTCGTGCTGATTCGACACTTTGAAAATCTTAGGTATTAGCATCTTTTCATTTTTTTTGTTTTTTATTTTTTTCTTTAATACGTAAGCAAATTGTATCTTGATAATAAATACACACGTATTTTGGACAAGTCTTCAATAACATACAAATTTCTTAAGTTCCATATATATAGTAATAACCCGAATCCAAACGCAATTTGGCAATGTCTCCGAAAAAATCGAGATGTCTCTTTTACAGTCTACCATTCTTTCGTATATTTATCAGAAAAAAAGCCTTGAACCTATCTTATTTATAAGCACCAAAACAACAGACAATCAAAATATTATAGATCGATTCATTCTGAAAATTCAGTGAGTTAAAAATTTAGAAAATTTAGCTGTATCAAAGATATCCAGAAAATTAAGTTTTCATAATGATAATATTAAAAGTTGATGTTGTAATGGTTACAAAAATTTTTGTACTAAATAGTTATATTAATATATTTTTTATTGCGCATTCACTGATATTTTCGAGTAGTATCATCTCGATATAATCTTTTTTTTTTTTATTTAACTTTTCCAGCCTCTAACTATAAGCTGCCATTATTATGGCATTAAATAGATCGTTTGTCATGTGGGTTGTTTCGGTTCAGAGGGCACATCCAACGATTTGCTCGGCTCTACTTTTGATATAATCCTAGCTATCATTTTTGTATATTGTTGAAAAAATAATAATTTCTCGACAATTCTGTAAATGATGTTTATTTTTTTACATCGGTCGAATTTGCTTGAACTTAAAAAATGTTAAAAAAATGTTATGCAATGAGAAAAACAACTGTTAACGGGACATCTTATTTTTTCCGAGCTCTGCGACTCGACGTATACATTCAGTCGTTTTGTACTTGTTTGAAAAAAAAAAATTAAGTATTTTGAAACGAGAATCAAATGTGTATGTAATTTTAAAAAACTAACCTGCATCGAGGGGGGGGGGGGGGAGAAATGATGGAAAATACCTTTTTAACATTTGTAAGTGCCGAAACCTAAGAAAGTGTATACCGATCGTGAATGTCATTATTGGAGTTGCATAAAGTGGCAAGGAAAAGCAACAGGAATACGAATCTAGAAGTGTCAATATTGGATATTGTTCGATGAGAATTGTGCGTCCAGAATTTGGCTGTTGAAATGTCCATTATTCAAATGATATCAAAGAGTCAATATTTATTCTATGAATGTGTCAAATTTTTAGGTCCTTGTAACAAAATTTGAATTACAGTATCAACAGCTTTATGCGTTAATATTCTTGTCATGGAAAATTAAAAGATTATAGAAAAAAAGTAAGCGTAAATGTATAGAATGTGTGTTATACATTGCTATCTATCAATTAAGCTGTTTATACTTTAATTTCTATTTGTAACTGTATTCCAGAAATCTTTTCAAACGGATAGGAATTTGATCTGCAATTTATCAGTCATTTTCTGGATACATACATTTAAATCGTCTATTTCCAGTAGGTCACATTGTTTGAAAATTTATTAACACCGGGAGTCATATCTGTATGGCGCGCGTATTGAAAATCGTTGGATGAGAAATAAGGGTAATTGACTGGTCAAGGGACAAATTATGAAATATTTGAAATGTTTATCGAGATTCCAAGTTGTTAACTCTAGTCTTCTGACGCCGTATTTCATTTTATATTTCTTAAAGAGAGAAAGGAGAAGAAAGAACGATTAAACATGTGAAAAATGAAAAAAATGCAAACTCCTAGTCTAGGATGATTGCACGATTGAACGGTAATAAAGATTTTTATCGAATTTCAATAAATCTGCGCACTCATTCATCGAAGATAAACGCCATATTATTATTATTATTATTATTATTATTATTATTATTATTATTATTATTATTATTATTATTATTATCATCATCATCATCATCATCATCATCATCATCATCATCAACATCATCATCATCATCACCATCATCATCATTCTAATTATTATTATTATTATTATTATTATTATTATTATTATTGTTATTATGACATTAAAAGACGAAAAAAAAACAAAACGAGCTGTCATGAATGTATATGCAATTGCTTGCAAAATCAGTGCATTATTGTGACGTTTGCACTATTTTATAATTGCGTAATCTTTCAAATGAACCATCGAGCCGCAAATCTGGTTTAAAACTAGTCGAGAGATGAGACGGTTAAAAGGGAAAGTTCTTTAGCGGTCCTGATTATTAGAAAGATGAAGAAAAAAATGGAATAAAACTACGGTGAATGAAGCGAACTGTAACCGAACACCAAAGTTATAAAAGTGTATTCCTCCTTAATCTGTTATGAGAATTAATTAATCGATCAAACTAATTCAATGTCCACGATTAAGTGATATTAAAAAAAACTATAGTTATGGTAGATACGTCATATATATATATATATATATATATATATATATATATATATTACGTGAAACAATAGTTTTCAAGCAGGTAACGAGAGAAAACGAGGGGAAAGAATAAATCTCGTAATGAGAATCAAATCCGTCGTTGTGCTTTGATGATTAATGTTAAAGAAACAAAATCTAATGAATACAAAGAAAGATGGAAAAAGAAAAGGAAAAAAAAGAGCGAGTGGGAAAGAGGGAGAGAAATATTGGGAAAAAGAACCCCGCCAGACGTTCACCGGTTCTTTCCCAGCGACTGCTAAATCTATATAGTTATCTTTTGGATTATATGATGAAAGAGCTAACTTAATGAGTCTCGTAGTGTACAGATAAGAGGCAAGAGTTTTTTCTCACGACTCGCGCAGACCAATTTTCACCTATTATACGAATCACCAGTTGAGTTTGTCCAAATAAAAAGAAAAAAAAAATTTCGGCAACGATATATCCTATCTTAACCTTGAACGTAAATCAACGTTTTGAAATTAACCCTCGAACAACCCCCAGATATAACGGTTATCAATTTACGAAACTGAATCGAGCCAGATTTAATTTTTTACCTGAAACAAATAATAATAAAGAAAAAAATCTTAGATTATGACTAGCGTACGAGCGTTTGAACTTTGACTACAATCAAAAAAAATAAAAATAAAAATAAAAAAGAATGAGAACAAAACCGTAAAATTAACTAAATAGGGCAATGAAGGAAGCTCGAAGTGTCAATTTTTTCGCAAAGTATCCGCACTGTGAGCCTTCAAATAGTTGTCACGGTCTATCGCGGGTCTATTTTATCTTAATGAAATCATTCGCTAATACCGATGCATTACAGCATAACGTATATACAGTACACACTGACAGCAGCACAGAATAGGCACACAGAGAAGAGCCGCGTAATTCAAATACCTTCACACGTATAATCATTAAGAGTGTGTGTGCGTGTGCGCGAGCGCGCGCGCGCGCGTGTGTGTGTGTGTGTGTGTGTGTGCGTACAAAAATTGTCCATGTATGTCAACTAAGAAAAAAGTTCGTTATCTCGTGTAGTATTGTATTGCGTAGTTTATTAGATCGTAAAAAAGTTGATAAGAGTTTTTGCTAGTATTGTACGAAGACATAAATGGAGAAGAGGACAAGTAAAAAAAAAAGTTATGTGGTTTGCGATATGCGTTGGAGTAAAAAGTCAAAAATTCAAATTTCCGGTAATTTATCGTGGAACATTGGACCTGGGGACCTCTCGTATAAAATGGAAAATGAAACAATGAATATTCATTATTATTGCAGGTATTCAAAACAATTGCAAAATGATGTTTAATCGAGATTTCTTGAGCCGCACAAATTCCAGCCCTATTATTCCAACATACTCGAATTCTAAAGAATCCGATTTTGTCGAATGCTCTTGACGAATTCTGTTACATTCGTATTTTTTTTTTTTCCTCCAATCCGACGTATATCTTCAAAGCCACAAATAAAATTGTCTCCGTGCCCCTTTCCATCTCATCTTATTCACAAATAATTGGACACTCACAGACACGTACAGACAAAAGAGAAAGAGAGACAATAGATCCAGGTATCATTAGAATTTGGTCTTAGATACGCAAAAGAACAGAGCAAAAAAGGATATTCATTTTTGAGAAAAGGTGTACTACAACCGGGAAAATAATAATTCTGAAAAAACAATACAAGACAAGAGAAAGATAACCGGAGGACGACAGTGAAAGATGTTTTTTACTGATCTGTTATCGATAGGGCATCGGCCAATTGAACGGCATATGCCCTTCGTATAATAATTTTATTTTTTCTATCGTAGATCTCGACGGACGCGGTACCTGGCATCGTTTCGTTGGGACTCTCTCGTATATATTAACGAAACAAAGGCGATTTCGCACGTTAGCCACTAAATCGTGGTTAATAATCGTTCGAAGGTTAACATAGTGTTTAGGAAGTTTCAATAACATAAGTTCTTAACGTTGTCGCGAATAAAAATCGTTAATGAGCCTCGTGTATAAATGAAGAAACAAAAAATTAATAAAGAAAAAAAACAGTAAGACAAACGAAAAAATAATGTTTGAGACAAAAAAAGAAAGAGAATATGCTGGAATTTGTTGGCGACGAAAGTTTTTTTAAATTTCCTTGGTCTCGTCGATAAATTAGCGAACGGTCACTTTAGAACGATTCCCGTGTTCATGTGTATAGTTTAACAATAGTTGTAGTGGGTTAGATCGTAAAACTTAACCGAATCCACCCCGAGCAAAAATGAAACAAACAAAAAGAAGAGTAATTTCACATATTCGCTCGTTCACCAATACGGCGGAATGTCGAATAATCGTTGTTATATATCGAGCACTTCTTCTTCCATGTATGTATTATTATTTCGTCTAATCGTCGAGAAAAACACGTGAACCGTGCAGACAGACAAATATTAAATTTTTGTGTTTATTTTGAAACAATTGCGCGCACATAAATTAACGATGAATCCGTAAGCAGATTAAAAAAAATTAACGTTGCCGGTTTCACGAAGCGACAAAAAATAATTCAATTACTGCGAAATGTTAATTTTGAAAAATGCACAGACGTACAGACAAAATAAAACGCACCGATGAAAAATAAAATTAAAAAAGAAAAGAAAAGACTTTATTCTTAGATGATACGAGAAGAAAGAAAGAGAAGAAGAAAAAACACTGCACACTCGCACGGATAATCCTTTTTGAATAAACTCGAAGATATTTAAGGATATTTTTAAGGGAGTAGCGTAATTGACGTTGTTGTTCTTATATGTCTGCTAATCAATAGTTATCGTATATAGTTATCGTAACAACCCTGAGAGTAAAAAAAAAACACATGAAACAACCACAACACAAAATAAAAATTACAAAGGGGGGTCTTGAAGAAACGAACGTCGTCTGTGAATGTGATCGCATATGTCCAAATGTCTCTCGCTCGTCGATGTTTTACAAAAATTATCCATCGAGCGTTTAGCTCGCGGATAGAGCGAGGGAATTTTCGAACACGGGTATGCTAATCGAAATTGTTGCCAGCGCCCACTTTTGGAAAGTCCCCACGCTTTATCGCTCGTTAATGAGAACGCGGATTAAAAGGACTGATCTTTGAGAATATATATATATGTGTACTCACGCCCCACTCCCACCCTCTAAGACTGACTGTTTTTCTCGTGTTAAAAAAAGACAAAAAATGAAAAAAATGAACTCGTACGAACTTCCGAAAAAAAGGGCCATTCTTTGTAACTAAAAACCTTTACTATACTGCTCTGAAGGGGCAATATGCTGGCAGAATCAAGCAAGGGAACATTTGTACATAATTATTGAAAATCGTGCAAAGTGCCCGAATAAAAATACCCCTGGAAACAAGGAATAAAAAAGAACGAAAAATTTGTCACATCCGTCTAGAAACTATACGTGGAAAAACCAAATGTTCATTCTCTGCTGTTTTTATCCGATACTTGACAAAACGCCGATACACAAATATGCACAACCAAAAATGGCATAGATAAAGTAGAACACACGGGTAAAAGGATTTCGTAGAGCTTTGAATCTTGTAATACTCGTGTTATAGCTACAGTCGATTCGTTTTATGTATGTAATTTGTATGTTTTGTTCATTGATAATTATTGTAGCTTTTCGATCGAACGATATTCGATTAATTGTATCTCGTACGTTCAATCATGTCGATAAATGAAACGCTTTCTAAAGTGTCGTCGAGTTTGCTGGTTATGAGTATGATTTGTCACAAAAAATCTTTTTTTTCGGAAGCTTGAATCGATGACCGAAGATGCACTTTTAGATTAATCGAGAGGCCACATACAGAGAAGAAACATTTATAGGAGTTTAGGGCGAAAAAATGAAAGAAAAGAAGAAAAAAATATTTGAACGAGTCTTTGATCGGCGTGAATAATATAAATTCACGGATGAGACTCTGAGACATTCCAGTAATTATGAAATAATTACCTATATGAACGATTTATTCTAACTCTATTCTATCTATTCTTCTACCGATTATATTTTTCTATTATATTTGTACGTTGAATTATAAAATCGAATTGACCAGACACGTTCGTGCTTGTTCGTGCAATCAAACCAAAATGACATTAGATGATGATGAGCGAGAAACGAGAAGAGCAAGAAAAAAAATAAGAAAATGGAAAATCATGGGAAAAAAATGAGGAAATAATTTTAATGGACAGTAAAAGTGTGCTATTGAGCTTCTCGTTACGTTTCGAGATTTAAATTTCGTTGCCCAATATATATATTTTTTTTTATACTGTAGAAATTTTAAGAGCATAAACCATACACCAAGCCACGAGTTATCGATAATAATGATCTCACGGTTGAAAGAAAAGACCAAAATCCCATCTTTCGTTTGTTGCGATATTTATGGGAGGTTAAAGAATGTACCACTGTACGTTTATACATATTAAAACATGCGATGCACATAACCATATAACATTCCAATCTAGCACCGGTTATGGCTTATTGAAACGCATCGTGACGTGATTCACAATCTCGTACACCGATATGCTCTCTCACATATTAATCACACTACAATCCCAACGTAAAGGACCTACGTAATATTAACGTAAACATGTGGATATATTATATTATCGATATATTATATATTTATTAATAATATATTAACTATTATTCCCTGTCGTGAAGTAGGACTTTAAGCTGTGACGATCACACCGGCTAGAGCCCCTATTTCGGATAATCAAATGTGAGAATTTAATGCGAAAAAAAAATTTGAATATGGCGTATACCAAAAATATAATGGCAACCAAAAAAACGAAAAAATGAAAATCATGGAGACAAAACCAGAAATACAAAAAATAATGATAAGCGATCGGGGAAGATCGGACGAGACGGAGAGTTGAAAATAATCACGCAGTTGAGCATTCGTTGTGAGAATCAACTGTGCTCATTCCGGTCTATACAAGCAAAAGCAAAAAAATTAAAATAATTCTAAATCCTTGAAAAAATGAAGAAAAAGAACACATAATTGCTTGGTATTTTTCGAGGTCGAATGGACGATAAATATTTTCACAGGCTCCCAATCGTTGACTCACGTTTGTTTGGTTTTTATTGTCAGAAGTTTCTATTTTTCCATATTTACGAATAGGAAACCGATAATATTTATTAATTGTATAATTCAAAGAGAACGAGAAAAAAATTGACGTGACAATTGCGAGAGAGAGAGAGAGAGAAAGAGAGAGAGAGAGAGAGAGAGAGAGAGAGAGAGATTCGGAAAATGCTAATATTTAAGAGTAATTATTATTAATAAATCGTTTATTACGACGTAAATTTACGCTAAACATTCGTCATACTGTTAAAAATTTCACTAAACTGCTAAGATAAATAACACGGCATGAACACGAGAAACACACACGCACACGGAAAGATACACGAAACATAGTTGTAAAAAAAATTGAATTGAATTGCACAAGTGAGGAATGACGGCGGTAAGTGTAACATGAAGAGAGAGCGAAAAAAAACAGCAAGGGAAACAATGTTTTTTTTTGTTATAAACTAAGTGTGCCTAGTCAATAGAATATATATGGTCAATTTTAATATTATATATTATACATACTGATTATGACGATTGTAATATTATTTGACTTTAATACCATAATATTTAATATGTGTACACTATCAAACATGAGGAAACAAAACATTCATAATGCTAATAACAATAGTAACAATAATAATATTATTAATACTAATATTAACATTAACAATACTAATAATAACATTAATAATAATGATGCGACAATGATTGTGCTGTGTTGTACTACGAAAAGTTGGCCTGTGACTGTATTTGTAGCATACATACGTACATACGAGTAACATGTTATGTGTAAGTTGTGCCATTTTGTCGAGAGTTACGTCAAGGCCGTACGTACACCTTGATTGATCGATTAATATGATATCGTTATCGGGATGAGATGGCGCATTCTTTAACCACATTTACCGGAATTTCGTGTCTCTTAGATATTTTCATTCCAATCGATCGGATCTTCTCTGTTAGATCTGTTGATTATTCGATTTCTTCCTTTACCCACCCAAACGCTGATTGAACCTTTTATTTTTCACTTCTATATATTATCAACGATTTCTAACAAACTGTTATTTCGTGATTACAAATCGTATTCACAATTGTAGGGCAACAAAACTCGCGACGTTTCAACGAGGAATCAAATATTTCAAAGATATTTTCGGTTGGCAATCAATTATGAGATATAAGCACGATAAACACGTGGTTTCACGAAACGCGAAAAAGCAAAAGAGAGAAAGAGAGAAAAAGGTGGAAAAAAATAATAGGATGGTTAACGATCCTAGAAAAATCACATATTTTTTCTAACTGAACCCTCAGACGTGATCGAACCCTGATTATTACACGTGGTTTCCCACCAAGTTACGATTTTCTCGCTAAAATGTTGAATCATAAAGAGAGAGAGAGAGAGAGAGTGAGCAAAGAAAAAACGTAAAAATATAATAAGTGAGAAGGCTGGAAAGAAAACAAGATTTGCGATTGTCATATCAAGGTTGGTTATATCGGAGTAAGAGGGCTATGTATTTAGGATATATACTGAATGGTCTGTTTTAATGTGTCACGGGCTACACGTACTGTACTATAATATCTAACAATAAAGTATTTTGTTTGCTTCAATATTGTGTACTACAATTTATTTTCTATCCCTAAATTATTCGCTCGTGCCCTATATTTTCCCTATTTTCTTGCCTCGAGGTAATTATGAATATCAAAAAAATAAAAAACAGTATATTTGAAAGACTATATGCAGAATTTTATCTGCATGAATAGAATGTAATCATCTTAACACATGCGCAATGCTCTTAAAAAGAGATAAGATGAAAAAAAAGAATTTTGCGAAAATTTTTTGTTATACAAGTGATTGGTAAAACTGACTACAGCTGGTTCAGAATTACGCGGACTGAACGAACATATAGCATGAATTTTTTATACCGACCATTTTAATAGTCGCGTGTTTTACCCACGTGATGGCCCGCGTGCCTCGTAACATTCGCATAATGTTATTTTTGGCCATAGAAAATTAATAATCTCGTATTACATCATATAACGTTATTTAACGATTTTAAGCGGTACTATAGAAAATTCGAACACGTGACTAAAAAAAACTTTATTCTGTATACGAAGACTGTAAGCTGATTACCTTTGTGGTTTAGAGCACAAACTAAAAACACTGAATATAATAGGGTTTTGTTTCTGTGACCTACAATAATATAGTCCTTTGAATCGGTCCTTTGAAGAAGATCGAAACTTTGTTAAAATGTTATATTTTTGCTATAAATACCACGAGTCGATGGTATGGCTGCTTCATCGAGACCAAAAGTCGTATCCCAACTTTTGATCCGATTAACATTCATCTTTGTGTATGCACCATACACGCATTAGAGTATAAAAATTAGTTAACGGTAGAAAAAATACTGAATAATCTCGTTGGCATTGTCGCTATTCCAAAAATTAAGATTTTTGCCTGATACTTTACATAAAATAAAGTTTTCTAAATGGTCCATTAACGGACAACACCACTGTGACGGCTTCGAAAAATCGATTTTTTGAAAACCATTTAAAAAAATCTAAAATACTTTTAAGATTGAAATGCCGTTGGACCCAGGTCGAAAAAATAATTATTTTCGTAGATATTGAATATTTTGTGGAGCGGTGCAGCGGTCCGCGACGCTCGGGGTTCCAACTTTGAACGCGTTTTTCTCAAAACCACTTTTTTGAGTGCGGCACGCAGCAGAACTCGAGCAATTTTTATCCGATCGACTTCAAATTTTTACTGTATCAATAAAAGTAGATTATCTAGAGAAGTACATAAGATTTTTTCGATATCTCAATAATTATAAAAGTTATAGCCTATTTTCGACGAGAAGTTTTGCTCAAAAATCATGCTTTAATTTCAAAGGCGTGCCTATTTTTTTTTTAAATCAATATTTTTCCAAATCCCTATGTACTTCTCTTCAAAATATCATATTATTAACGAAAACACTCGGTATTTTTTTTTCAGATCGACGTTGAAGAGAGTTCTGCTGCGTGCCGCGAACCACTGCGGAGATGACGCGAGAGCTTCCCCAGCGCCACCATGCGGCGTGAAAAATGTGAAAAAAATGTTTTTTGATACATTAATAAACAAGGAACAAAACCCAAAAAAAATTTTTCGAATATCTCTTTTTTCCCCACAAAAAAAAATTCTTGAAAAATGTGAAAAAAATAGGGCGTCACAGTGGTGTTGTCCGTTAATATTTAAAAAATTACAGTATATTCAATTCCTTCTTATTAACCTGTCAGCAGGCGCGATACGTACACTTTAAACATCAGGCGCGCGATGAGAGATTTTCTCACATGTATAGCTTCAAGTGCTTAATTTGATAAACAGGAATTTGAAAACAATTTCGCTGCAGTGATTGTGGCTATTAAACATTTTTATTTTTAAAAAACCATAAATACAACGATAATTAACACTAAAAACCAAAAATAATAATTCAAACAATTCAAAAATAAAAATTCAAACATTTTTGTTAACTCTTCTACCATGCAGAAGAATAAATTTGGTGAAGATAGAAAAAATTTCGAATGCTTATGCCATTTGAAATTTTCGAGTAATCATCGTTTAGTCATAAATATGAGAAAAAGTCTCATAGGGCGCCTGCTGACGGGTTAAACAACATTCTATTTTGTAATGTCATGTTTTTTTTTTTCACTGAGACATACAAAATATTAAATTATTTCGGTAAATGAAAATTCATAATTTAATCCAGAATATGAACAAAGTTGAAGGTCTTTTGAAACCCTTTTTCAAGTTGGATTGTTTCTTTCTGTAAATGCAGAGTGATAGATTAATTTATAATCGAGCATCTGCTAAACTGTACAGTGTTTGTTTATTTTTTTTTTCATTCTATCGCTGCAGAGTTGTAAACTTGTTCACTTCGTTCGGTTGCACCCTCCTCGCGCGTATTCCACGTAGTTTGTGTTCAAACGAAAGTTGGAGTATTATTTGTTTGTCTGTGTTTCAACAATGCTCTACCTCAATGGGAAATGCCCCTGAAAACTCAGCAGCTGGGGTTGCCGGTCCTTCAACCCCAACCGACGATCGATGAAGCGTCGCCCGCGGTGAGTAATCCGTCGATGGTCCGTTCGCTTCATTTAACCACCCACGACAGTTAGTCTACTCATGTTTACCGTTTCACAGTCTCCGTGATTAAATAATTACTCGATTTCAAATTTTCTGTAAATTATTTTTGGCTTCAAGCACATACGCTTCTCTTATTATGCCGCTATTCCTTTTGCCTATCGTTTCTCGTTACATGCTCAATTTTCTTCATAGATAAATGTTTCTGGTAAATAGAATCGCTTATGCGAGATTTAAAAACATGAAATATCAATTATCTCAAGATAATTCGCAGTTGCTTCTTGGGCATATAAAATAATATTTTTCGCAAAAAATAAATTTACCAAATTGCATTGATTATAGATCATTTTAGACTCGCAACAACCCAGTAAAATTTAATTCATTATAACATCAGTGAATAAAAAGCAGCAAACTTTTGTTATTGGCTAATAAACCGTTTGTTCAATTAGTACTTTAATATCTACCTTCACAGCTTACTGCCTTGAAACGTTAGCGTGTGCTGGTGTCACCATCTTCACGAACATCAATGAAGCAACTCGCGTTTATGAACTTACGGCAACATAGGTTGCGTTTTACCTATGGCGAATGAAATCTTTTTGTGAAATTTCATTGTCGATGTAACCGATAGAGTAAAAAATTGAACTATCACTAATTATACTTTTCAATATAATTAATGGAGCCAATAATTACTTTCTAAAAAAAAAAATTAACTTTTAATCGAAATAACGTTCTATTTACAAAAATAGCACTATCGGTAATAATAAAATTCCACGTTTAAAATAATTGATAGTTACAAAAGATAGTTTTTATGAGTCATTATTAAAGTTGCATGATGAATAGAACAACATTTCTGGAAGTTAAGATGAAGAGTTATAAAGATTGAAAAGTGGCATGCACGAAGAAAGATCGACCCCAGTGGAAAGGTATTAGCAGTCGGTAAAAACGTAAAATTAAAATAACAGTCGGTAACGTATCGACAAACTTGAATATATCAAATTCAAAAGAAACATTAGCTCTTATTTATGAGATAAAAATGAGAGATTTTATTACGCAAATTTAATTAAATTTTTTGATGATAAATTAGTGTTGATAAAACAGGCGAACTGATAAAGGGTAACGAATAATTCACGCTATTTTTTTCAAAGACATACCATGTTTGCAAGTATTATCGATCGGATATTCTAAGTTACGATTCACAGCATCTTTCGCGCGGTGAATGTCGGTAGTTTTGGTCGTGCGAATGATTCGATCGATTCACGTTATTTTGCCACAGCTAATTTGAATTTATGTTTGCATTCGTACGTCCGATATTCGTGATTCTACATTTTTTCTCACCTTTTGTAGAAAATTTAGCGCACGATTGCTCCTGTATTTTCATGCCACACGCTAATCGTTCACCATCGGTTTAAAATTCCTTGTGAAATTTATATCGATGTTGAATGAATTTATCGTTGAGCCAAATAAAAAATCAACGATTTGCGGAAATCAGGAGTAATAATCATCAAAATTATTTTAAAACTTTGCAATTGAAGTTGATAACCAAGTCCAACTTTGTGATGAAACCCATTTTTACAATTATTACATTTGCCGAACTAATTCATTGTTAATTTGTCGCTAAACTATGACGGCAGTTGAGGGAGTTGTGTAGATATGAAAATATTAATTTATTATTATACTCATAAAAAGACGAGTATTCGATAATTCTATTTTTCGTGGAATAATAAGTAACTAGGGGATACTCGTTTCCTATTAGTGTATATAAACATCTATTAAAAAAAATGGTCTGCTTGCGAAATTAAAAAATATGCAATTCTCATAAAAAAACATAAACGTTGAAGTCACGTTGATAGAGTAGAAGGCCTTCAAATATCGTTTCCTTATAGTTTACTGGCAGTATTTAATCTCATCATTTTCCTGAGTATCCACCCTCTTCAAACGTGCGAAACGATGGCTATCTTATTCAGTCTTTACAACGAATATATATGAGGTATTCCACGCCATTTCAGGCGCCCGTAGCCTCCACCATATTTAATTTTCCTGAAATTTTTTTATAGAACAGTACCCCATGGAAGGAATACCCACACCATTTTTTAAATTTTTATCTCACATTTTTCAAGAGTTACAATTTTTCAAAAAATCCAAATTTTAGAAAGTTCAGAAACGTTCTAACGCCGATATCTTTTAAACTAATCGACATACCGACAAATGTCAATATATCGATTTTTTCGTTTCGGTTCATACTTTCATGAAAATAAAGAAAAAAAATTATCAAACATCGTTGTCGACGGTTTTTCTGCATCTGAAGTAAAAACTATTTTTTTTAAACGATTGCCATTTTTAATTTTTTTCAAAAAAAAATCTCTGAAATAGTTTGACTAATTATACGATTTTTAACTCTGGCCCGATCGTGGGCCCATTTTCTCTTCTATTTTTTGTTGAATAAACTAAATTTTTTTGATAAAAATTTAAAGTTTTTTGTATGAATCATATTTTAATCCAAGATATAACCAATTGCATAGTTTTTAAGCCTAGTTTGATTGTGATCAAATAGGTGTTTCCAATTTTCGTTGAAAATTTTTTTATCAATTTTTTTTTTATCATCTGTAATACTGATAAGTATTAATTATAGTACACATTTACAATTAGTAATTATAGTACTCATTTTACAATTTTTAATCAGATCCAATATGTTAAAGATTTTTTTTCTATTACTTTACTAGAAGAAATAATAGAAATTCTAAAATTTTCATTCATAAATTCCAACATAATTCATAATTTCTATTATTTCTTCTAGGAAAGTAATGGGGAAAAAAATTCAAAAAAAAGAAACGATACAAATCCTCACATTATTCATAATTTCTATTATGTTTTCTAGGACAGTAATGAAAAAAAAATTGTTTAACTTATTGCATCTGACTAAAAATTGTAAAATGTGTACTATAATTACTAATTGTACATGTGTACTATAATTAATACTTACCATTAGTATTACTAGTGATAAAAAAATGATAAAAAAAAATTAATAAAACAATTTCGACGAAAATTGGAAACAACCATTCAATGACAATCAAACTAGGCTTAAAAACTATGAAATTAGTTATGTCTTTGATTAAAATATGATTCATACAAAAAACTTCAAATTTATATTTTAAAAAATGTAATTTATTTAACAAAAAATAGAAGGAAAAATGGGCCCACGATCGGACTAGCGTTAAAAATTGTATAATTGGCCATACTATTTTAGAGATTTTTTTGAAAAAAAATTAAAAATGGCAATCGTCTAAAAAAAAAAGTTTTTACTTCAGATGAAAAAAAAACGTTGACAACGATGATTGATAATTTTTTTCCTTTTTTTTTTATAAAAGTATGAATCAAAATGAAAAAAATCGATATATTGACATTTGTCGATATGTCGATTAGTTTAAAAGATATCGGCGTTAGAACGTTTCCGATGTTTCTAAAAACTGGATTTTTTGAAAAATTGTAACTTGAAAGACGTGAGATAAAAATCTAAAAATTGGTGTGGATATTCCGTCCATGAGATACTATTTTATAAAAAAATTTCAGGAAAATTAAAAATGTTCAAGGCTACGGCCGCTCGAAATGGCGTGGAATACCTCATATTTACATTAAAAAATAATGAAACATTTTAATTCATAGCAGAAAAACTTTTCGCGAAAATATAAACAATAATTATCCTGTTATTCATTTTTTCTTCGTTAAACCACATTCTTTCATCTAAGTCAAACATTAATCAAGAAGTGACGTGAAATAATGCACCTCAGGAGTTAACGGTATTTATGAGTTACAGCAGCTTTATTTATTGTTCTTCCCAAGAACAGACACTAAATGTTAATTCGTCAATGTTTCAGTATACTTTACAAATAATGTTGCATAATGAAAGTATTAAAATCATAAGCTCTCAATATGCTTATACATATTATTGATAGTCATTATAAATATATGTCGTTCGCGCTAGCCCGCGAACTTTCCTTTTCTCTTGTTTTCTCACTCTCTCACAGTTTGTCGTTCCTCGCCCGCATCGACTCCTTGTCTCACGAGCGAGCAATAAATTCCCAGTTCTGTATAGATAGATATATGTGTGTACACCTACGTGTACTATATATTTACCAGGCAATTAGTTTCACGGAGAATGTTGTTGTCCTTGGTCAAACAGGCGAGCACGCGCGATTCTTCTTATAATACTACTATATAGCTAGGTATATCCAATAGTACAGAGGGGTATATACCTCGTTTTGAGTCGAGACAATACTCCTTGCCACCGTGCTATTGGCTTAAACACCTAATCTTTAGTATATCTATGTATATCGTTGGTCTTTTTGTTTTCCAGTATTTACTCGATGCTAAATTATCGTAATTTTCTTTACCGTTTTTACTTGTGTTTCTTTCTGTGATTATTGGTCACGTGGCATCTCGAAAGGTGTTCCTCTTTACAATGGGCATATACACAAATATCTCCGCTTAAATTACCATTAGCTGGATTTCAAGAATATTGCGACTAACATTTTCTGTAGCTAAATTTAACCACCGTAAAGAACGTTTATTCAATTTAACATTTTTTTAGAAATAAGACCTTTATATGTGTGATTGTCTTGGAACTAGAAAAAACTCAATTTTGTGGCTCATACATAGGCATTTATGAATATGTAAAAATTATGAAAATGCCAGTTGATCGTTGTTTTTTCGAAAGTTGGCCACTCGTTGGTTCTTCGGAATCAAATTAAAACTCGGCAAAAATGGTTAGAAGGAAAAGTATACACGTGTATCTTATTATACAAACACCGTGTATTATAATCTTGAATCAGGCTGTAAAAATACACCGATATGTAGCATAATGTTAAACCCTCCAGCGTTAACAATTTAATCGAGGCTTCTAGTAATTCGATCGTAGCCGGTTAACCTTCGAATTTGTTGTCGCAGTTTCAGGGTCAATACGCTACAACATTTTTGTCTGCTTTTTAGAGTTTTTTTACGTGTCCTTCGATTTCTGGACTATTCTGTCTTCATCTTTGTCCATCGTTTTTCCCTTGCTACTGCCTCTCTCTCTCTCTCTCTCTCTCTCTCTCTCTCTCTCTCTCTCTCCCCCCCCCCCCCCTCTCTCTCTCTCTCTCTCTCTCTCTCTCTCTCTCTCTCTCTCTCTCTCTCTCTCTCTCTCTCTCTCTCTCTCTCTCTCTCTCTCTCTCTCTCTCTCTCTCTCTTTCTGCCTCTCTACCGTAATAATTCCCTTTATTCTATATCTTTAACGTCTCGTTTATTGGACCCATCTAACTTTTATCGAAGTCTCACGTAGGAGGCATATTTTTCCTTAAGGAAACCTCAGGTTAAAGCAACAACTATGATCCTCATTTTTCGTCCACTATCACAAATCTCGAATACACTGCGACCTCGATTCAAGGGACCCCGACTGATTAAATTTCTCCCCCAATACTCCGAATATCGATTGGTTTGCACTCGATGGGGGAAGCACCCGATCCAATCCGGCCTTGTTTCAGGAGCGCAAAGACGGAAAGACGAAGCGTGCGTAACCCCGATTTGCTGCAAGTGCGATGCCGAGCCAGTCCCGCCGCTGTTCCCTGAATCGGGGTCTCAGTGTATTATGATTTTCGTTCTTCTCTTTCTCATTTTTCTTTCTCCATATGAAATTTCTAAGCTTTAAAGACTGTACATAATAACAAGCCCTCCCGCAGACTTGATAATCCAACCGTGCATCGCGAGAAAAATGAATGGGTCTATGGTTTTTGTTATAGAGTTTCAAGCTCGATGCAGAATGTGTTTGAGAATGTGTTGTGCCGAAGCGAATCGTACCTGCAACAAAAAGTTTATTGTCTGTATGAATTATCCATGTAATGTAGGATCACGGTTATCCGATGAAACGAACACCTGAGGTACATATATAATATAATATTATAATCGATCGGGTCTTCAGCTCGGCACTCATTTTAACTTGAGCAAGTCCAACCGATCTTTACAACTGTCGATTTTTTTGGATTTCTTGGTTATTTTTCTCGAATTTATTCTTCTCTCTCTCTCTCTCTCTCTCTCTCTCTCTCTTTCTCTCTCTCTCTCTCTCTCTCTCTCTCTCTCTGAAAGTCTTTGCCGCAGTCGCTTCACGGTCGAGGTGTTGTTGCAACAAGGTGTTAGATTAATTGTCCGATTAAGAGGTCGTAAATCAGGAGAGAGACGCCCACAACTCGCGCCCCGATCATGCAACTCGTCCGGCAAACTCTCGGATGAATCTTCATGTTCGCTACTCAACCGCAAACTTCTCCGACAAAGCTTGCTTCCTCCGATATCCATGTGGGTATATCTCTAATAATATAATTTACTCTCTCCTTCTCTCTCTCTCTCTCTCTCTCTCTCTCTCTCTCTCCTTTTATACATATTCTTGTTACCACGAGACTTATCTTTACGTCTTTTGGCAAAAATAAAACGAAGCTCCTTGAAACTTTATCGAGCCGTCTGAATGCGTTTCTCATGCTGTGCACCATGATTTAACCAGTGAACTATTGGTCAAGAGAATTTCATGACATAAATTTTGCTTTTGAGCAAAAAACGCGAAGAGAAATTATCGTTCGAAGTAACTCATGCACATGAAAAATTAACTGAAAGTTTTGATACCAGCGAGAGTGAAACGTGAAAACAAAATTTTTTAAATATTCGGTTGATAAGTTAAAGTTTTCACTGCACGAATTTCAGTGCATGAAAGAAATAAAAAATCGAATTTTACCAAGTTAAAAATAGTTTGAGGGTTATTTATGTATTTTACCACAACCCTGTACAATTGATCGATAATATAGAACATTATAACAATATTTAACGTTCCATACGTACATTCTATGTTGAATCTCAATATATAATTGTTACATTTTTGTTTGTTTATAACGTACCTTGCTCATTATGTATTTATGTAAAATTATTTTATAACAATATTTTTAATTGAAATAAAAAAATGTTTCATACTGCAAATGAAAATTTTAATCACTTTTAATTTATGTATGTAAAAAATTGGCACGTCGTAAAAATAATCCAATTTAATTTGAGCAAAATGTAGTCACAATAAGAATTTTTTATGCCAATAGTAAAAATTAATTGGCATATATTGAAATAATGATAAATAGTAAAGCAAAACTTACGTAAAGGTTTCAGTAATTTTAATTATGCACGTGGTGATCGCGTATTTCGATGTAGTACCCGTGATAAATTTTCGTCGCGGTGAGTGGAGAACGAAGAAAAAAACTGAGTAAAAATAATTTGTGCAAAATGTACTAGGCCCCACGTGCAAAATCGTGATTGCGTGGTCGAACCGTATGAATCACACTCTTGAGACTCAACGATTAGATCAGTTGCAAGAATCAGCGAGCGAGCATACACAGACTCTTTCGGGGCACTTTCCCCTGCTTGCGAGTGTTATATATCCCACCGACTTATTCGACAATGCTTGCTTTCGCCGCTTCAGAGATTTTATCGTAACACCTTTACCGCTCATTCCGAAGAGTCAATGAACACAGAAAATTTGAATGATGTTTATAATTGTTCACGAATACAACTCGCGAAGGTTTGAATAAAAAAAAATCGTTTAACACATGATTATTTGATAATTGGCCACGTTTTACATATCGATTTCGGTTAATTTCAACATTGAATATTAATACTATTCTCTTTTTTACGATTCTATTAAAAAAATGATTTTTAAATAATTATTAGGAATGGTTTTCTTTGATTTTTTATTGGATTTATAGCGAAGAGACGGCAATCTCATTTTTTTCAGTAATAACAATTCTAAAGAGTTATTGATATTTTGTTTAAACGAATTATTTTTCGACAAATGCTCAGCCATTTTTCCGTTTGTTTTGTGAAATGAGCTTGGTGATTTTTTTGAATATAATTGATTTTTTTTAGAATGCCAACTTTTTTAGATTTGTCTAAAAACTTTAAAAAAATAAATCAGAAATCACGAAATTTGCACACATTTTTGTAAAAATAATCAATATCATATAGACGAAATTTCTATGACATTGAATCACTGAGAGAAAAGTGAATGGTATCTACAACAAACACGTATGATTGGACGTCGTATGGTAACATTTGCTAAAGAAAATTCTCAGGGAAATTATATTATAGTTAATTGAACTATAATTTTAGTGTTTATTCAAACATAAAATCCCAATGATGTGTATTACCATGTATTATTTAAAAAGTGCTATGGGGCATAGTAAAACCCCCTAACAATGAGCAAATAATATAAGCAACACTATAAGCAAATTGCTATTGATATAAAAACTATGATATGCTGTAGCATATTTAATGTTGGACCGAACTTTTGTGAATTTAACAATTTTTTCACCATTTATATAGTGGTTATAATAACTTTCAATGGGTAGGCCTCATTAGAATATCTCATGGTAGTGACTATTAACATAATGTAACATAAACATGGTTGGCATGCACGTGAAAAAAGTTACATCGATATACACATTGGTACCTTCTACCATGAGCATAATCGAGTGCACTATTTCGATCGTAAAAGGTTCTATACATTTTACTAAAGGTATCACTATCCTCTGATAACAAATACGCAACATATATTTGCGAAGAACATTGTTGCAGCCAATATACGTGCATAATGCAATCGACTAATAAAATATAGTAAATAGAACCACATTTTTTTCAAATTATCATTATCGTTACCATAAAATATTTCTATCACCCTAGGGAAACATCTAATAAGATTAAAATATGGTCGCCTGCACCATAATTTTCTCTGAGTGAATGAATAGTTTCTCAAATACCTTCTCTATAAAAAATTGAAGAGAAGAATTGCAAAAAAAATTCCGAAACAATTGAAAGGTAGAAAGTTAACAAACTCATTTCTTACGACAAAAAAACAAAAATTTGATTATTTTTTAAACAATTTGTATTATTTTTTTATTCAATTTATTATTGCATATTCGTAACGTCTTAAAGATAGCTCAATAGTTTTCGTTTTTTTTTGGTGAACCGCTGAGTACTGACATTTTAATTAAATAAAATGATTGGCATGAATATATTTGTAATTCATCCTTCCCATCTTTGATCGTCTCATATTTGCGAAACATTTTACATTCTATCTTCTTCAAAATAGAAATGTACTTATCACGATTTCATTATCTGCTCGATTATTCAATTTCAAAAACATCGATATGTTTATTCGACTCGTATTTTTTTTTGTTTTCTATTGAGTTTTTATGTAAATTGATTTTATACTTACCGCGAGTTTGGGACTGGAGAGGGAGTAGGGAAAGTGAAAAAAATACGTATGAGATGAATAGTTTTTAAAATACTTAAATTTAATGCAATTTTTGTTCATCGAACGGAGTGTGTTAGTAAATACAGCCGCCGAACGTTCCAACAGCAACAAACAATAATATCCTTACAAAAAAATACATATAATCTCGTTATTTCTATACGATAGTGATAGAAAATAATAATACGATATACGATAATATTAATAATATCATTGATTATAATCAATACAAAAATATTACATATATGTAACAAAATTTCATACAGATAACATAGGTAAAAAATAATTATTGAAAAATATTTTCCACGATGGGCACCGTACCGTACATGCATTGTTTATTAATCAAGAAGGGAAATATTAATTAGATATGAAGGGAAATTAATTAGATATAAAAAATTGTGTTCGAAGAAGAGCTCATTTCTTCGTTACAATTTTTGATACCTAATCAAAAATTGAGTAAATCTTAAATGTTAGAGTATATTGAAGAATCAATTGCTCTTAGTCCTATTATTTCAATTTAATAATTCATTCAAATAAATTGCTCGATTATGTAAAAATCCGGTACAGTGCTTATGGTAACAGATAATCATTCTGAATTCCTTGTGGAGACGATTAAATATTTTTACCCTTTGAAACTTATAAATGTTTTGCGCATATTGTATACATTGTGTTGCTGTAAAGTAAAATTTCAAAAATGTTTGTACGTATGTGCACGTGTGTAATTTATGATATCCAATGTATCTATAAAACATTCTTATATTCTTTAGAGTACACGTGTGATGCTGCAAATGAACGATGTTTCATCATACGAGAGCAAAATTTACGTTGTTCAGAAATCGTGTACGTTCTACGATATTTATCTTTTGAATCGAATCAGCTTCAGACTTTAAGCCACACACACAGACACACATAGACAAACTTCTTTTCGTCGATCTCACGTTCTTGTCTACTCTTTGTATCCCACACCCTGGCCCGATACTGCATGTTCCTAAGAACCGAATTTGTACGCGACATCGAAATTGTTATTTTAAATATATTCACTCCGATTCATTTTAATCGACTTTGTTTGGCCAATATTCATTTCATGTCATTGAGAATTACTTGAGAGTGAGAGATGAATATATGTACAATTCAATATAATAATTTCGTTTGAGTTGAATCCATCGCGGTGTAATTAACTTCCTATGGAGTACAATTAAAATAAAAAAATATATTATTGCAAATATATATATATATATTTGTTTTTGATATTTTGAAAAATTTATTGCAGCGCAGTAAAAGTTACTTTATAAAAAATAACGAACAATTTTTGTTGACATCGATAAATGAAATGGTTAAGTTGAAGTGGAATTCCTCATAGATATATTGCAGGTATGGTCGACTCGTACGTATCGTATCGAAAGATCCACACCCCCGCACTGAACCATATACTTTACGACCCCATTATGTAAACTCTTCGGATCGGGTGAGCAAAATCTTCGAGGCAAACGTTGTAAATGAGAAGGTACCTTCTCTCTCTCTCTCTCTCTCTCTCTCTCTCTCTCTCTCTCTCTCTCTCTCCCCCCCCCCCCCCTCTCTCTCTCTCTTGTTACCCCCAAGTACTGACCTTTTTGCAGTCTTCGGTTCAATACGATGTGCAATCTACGTTATTTATACTGTGCTTCAGAATTATATTTTTCTTTTCCTCTTTTAACGATACTGGATTTAGAATAGTATTTTTTAACTCTTTATCTCAATGTATAATTTCATGTAAAAAAATAGATTTTTGATCGATACCAGCAATCGATTGTTCTTACAGTATTTGAGCCGCCGTCTTATATGACAGAAAAAGATCTGTACAAAAGCGTATGTGTATATAACATTTTTGTTTTTTTTTTCTTTTCAGTAATAAATTTAGACCTGTCCAGGTGGGAGGAGTGACCTTTAGCAAAAATTGCCGTACAGTCGTTTCGATACGAGGAAGGCATTCGACATATTATGAGCGTAATTGGAGGCTTATCGTGTATCACGGACCAAAAGGGTTGCGGTATTGTAGACGATATTGTAGCGTTGTTCGCGTCTGTTATATTTAAAAACACCATAATCGATTTTTTCTTGAGCGTTCTAATGGTAATCGACGTAATAATATCATCTGGACGTATTACTAAGAGAAATATATTATTATAATGTAAAAAAACATATGCTTAAACTAAGATGAAACAATAACTTAAACATAGACTCGATTTACCCAAATCCCAAACAAAGAACCATTGTATACAACAAAATCACCGCCTATATCCCGATTAAGAAAAAAAAACAGATTATAAATAAATCATACTTTCGAATAAATATTTTTTTTCTTTTTTTTTTTTCAAGAATTATTTAACGAATGACCGATGTATAAATCGACATTAATTTTACGAATGGCTCACGTGAGCCTTTTTCCCTTATTATAAATTTATCCTTAATCTCTAATCGTTCATGGAACATACAATGTTTAATATATCATAGATATATGGGACCAAAATCACCAGACTCTGATGCCTTAAATGCTCCAAACGTGACGCCCGTCAATTTTCTAAAAAAAAAAAAAAAACAAACCTTGACGGTTTTTTTTTCTAAACCGACTCAAAGCCGAGCTTTGATGTTGTTGGAAAATTCAGCGAGTCGTTGAATTGAGAAAATTGATGGATTAGTAACGAGCAGCAACGAAGAGTTCCGTGCGCTAAAATTACTTCGTCACTTGATCAGTTGTTTAAAATAACATTTTGAGAAAATTATATTGTTAACTGACCCATGAAGCGGGCATCAGAGACCAGTAAGCAATCGTAAGAGAAGCCTTACGAACTACGAAATGTTTTACATAACGAATATAATCGTGATTGCAGAAATAAATCGCGTGTAAGAAAAGAACTATAATTAAAATTCCGTCAACAAGAAATTCGGGACGTACCTCCCAAATTTCTAAATTAACCACCGAATAAATCGATCAAATACTTTAGAATTATAGAGAAAATCGTATATAGCAATCGATTAAAAGTACCGTACAAAAAACGAATAGATTTCGAATTATTAGTGATGAAAATAATATAATAATAATAATAATAATAATAATAATAATAATAATAATAATAATAATAATAATAATAATAGATATATAGATAGATAGATAGATAGATAGATAGATAGATAGATAGATAGATAGATAGATAGATAGATAGGTAGATAGTCGCCCACATGGGCGTACTTGAATTAACCGAGCGTGAATTTTCATTATTATTCAAATAATGAAAACACGCTGGATTATTATATTTTTTTGGCGACGTTCGCAACAACAACAGGAATAAAAAAAATACGTGTAAACAAATCATTCATCCGATCAATTCTTTCACTCGAGACAAAAAAAACAGCAGACACGCTCGAACAATTGACACGCATTTTTTTCTCGTTCTCTCCGAGTTCGATCTTTCCCGTCCGGGAAAGAACCGGAAGTTCTGATTGTCGTTGGTGATTTAATTTGATTTGCTCGATCGATATTTAGCGATCCGATTATCTAAATAAATCGTAATTATTTCAACGTGGCCACGTGATTATCGGATCGTTAAATTTCGAACGAGCGCGCAATAAAATATTTGTTTTCTTCATTTAAAGGCAATACGGATGACAGAACTGATAAACTAACCTCTGGCTTCGTTCTGTTTTCTTCATTATACCTTTTTTGTAGTATTGTCTGATGCTCCGACTAAGCTTGTCGTAATTCATTGCCGGACGGTTTTTTCGTTTACCCCACAATTTCGCGACTCGTACAGAATCTTCGATCTTGAAAACACCCTTGGTACGATCGAGCCAGCGTATACACGAACCATGGAGTCCCGGACTTTGAAGAAGTTCCTTGAGAAATTGCCACAGATGAATGTGAGAACCACCGTTTCTCATTTTGCCAGTTCCACTAGTACTTGTTGAAGTGGTAGCCTCTTCGTCCTCGTCTGCAACAGACGCAACACGAGACCATAAGTAATTCAGATAAGGTTGAAGTATTTCAATCTTATCTGAAGAAAAATTAAACAAATGGAAGAAGAGAAATGGCGAATTATCGATACCCATTTCTTGGGGGTTCGAAAATTTTTGTTTTTTTTATTTTTTCATATGAAAGAAAATACAGTTAATACATAAATAAACGGATGACAAAATAAATTTTGCATTTTTATAAATGGAATAAAAATATAAATTACCATTCGCAATTTATATGAGAAATAAATAGCTGAAACTGAGTTGAATTCAAAATTTAATGTCAAAACTCACCATCGGAATAATCCATGGCGCATGGAGAACCTTTGATACTCTCAGGTCCAGGACTTGTTAGCGACGATGACGGACTGGGATTTCCGTTACTCTGAGGCCCTACAACGCTCGTAGGGCTCCAACAGGCGGCCAATGTGTTTCGCGGTGATTCTTCGACCGCAGCTTTCCAGATTTCGAGCTGAGCGTGTAACATACTGCCACACTAAAACATATTTCAAGGAACATTCTTGTTTAATATCGAAAATTCATTGTCACGTAAAAAATATTTGTATTTACTGGAGTACGATGTCGTCAACTGAGAGTTAAGTCTGAGTAACTACACTTTTTTGAAATTCTACCATACTATCGGTTCTCAAGGTTCCGAATGATTTATGATATCGTTGTAAAACATTTAGAAAATAATAATACGGTACCTACACTTCTTAATTTACCGTAATAGTTTTTCTTTATGTAGAACGTATTATCGGATCGACAGTATTACATTACAAATTTCCTTATAATACAACTAGTATTTATAAGTCGTATAATTAATATTTCAAAATAATGAAATATTTTTTGACGTTAAGTATTAACCTGATATCAAGTGTATAAAATTCTCATTGATCAGATATTCTATCTAGAATTAATAAGAATTCAGAGATCATTTGAAAATTTGTGAATCAATATAACCTACATACACGCTAAATCGAATGAAATGACGAAGATCATACAAAATATTGGAAATGTAAAAAAACGGTGTTTATCGAATTCTGGTGTACAAGATATTAGTAGCGTGTTAGTCGTGGTTGAGTATTTCGTACAAGACGCGTAAGCGAGCAACACAGAGTAAGCTTCGCGAAGAGAAGAGAAAGCGGCGCGACGCAACAGGCGGCTTGGCAATGCCTGGTTTGACCTACTTCGGGCCATAGCCAGCAAACTCGATGTAGTGGCTGTTCAGCAAAAGCGAGATACAACGACGCGGGATCGAGCTAACATCGCACAGGTATAAAATCTTCGTTGTTCGCTCATTCTACCTTTCTCTCTCTCTCTCTCTCTCTCTCTCTCTCTCTCTCTCTCTCTCTCTCTCTCTCTCGCTCTGGGTCTATTGCGCGAGAGAAGAGAGGCTAAGATATAATAAACTGGTATGGGAATGAAGAAACAAACGCGAACGCACCTTAGATGCAGTTATGTTCGCGCTCACGAGTCTTTATGCATCGTGACGACACGGTCCACATGATTCAGGACTCAAGCTCACTCGCCGTTTGCTAGCGAGCGAAGAGCTCAACTCGGGAGATAGAAAGGCTTAGTTTCATATGTAATATATATATTTTTATATACACTGAAGTATATATTTGCTGAAAGAGCGAGAGAAAGAGAGAAAGAACAGCGATGCATCGATCGCTATTTCGAAACGGAATATCTCGGAGAAAATACCTACAACCCTACGTGTCTCGGGAACACCATCCTTTCAACGGTGTCTCGACTGAGATAGTTACCAATAATTGCTTAACTCCTAAACATCCACGGTTCCGTAACATTAAACATGAATTCTTACAGGATAGACGAGATTGATTGAGATAGAGACTTGTATTTGAAGCGTTATAAAATTACGTTGATGTACAACGATGATGAAAAGAAAAAAAAACAAATATTTATTTACTTTGGACGTTAATTCAACCCTTCAAATAATCATTCTGCAAGCTAGCACGTGGGAATGTTTTGAAAAACGTATTTTTTTCCAACTTATCTGTCATTCCTTGTATATTTGCGGACTGATGATTTTTTATAGTACGGATGAAAAATGATATTTGACACGTTCAAAAATATGAGTAAAATTAAGAAATGTTGACATTTCGATTTTAAGCCTTGCCCAATTGTGCATTATAAAACTGTACGCAGTTTCAGCGTTCAGTGAAATGCTGAGAAAATCAGCAGCTTTTTCGATATTCTTGTATATCCGATGTATTTTAATGGATTATTGATTTTGGCTCGGCAGAACTGCTGCGCCACATACGCATTTGGCTCTTTTATTCTTAAACGGTACAGTTAACCGAGCTGGCTAAATATTTATAGCGTTTAATTTTCGAAATAATTTGATAGGAATAGCCACTGCGACTAAATATAATCGAAGAATAAGATCGGCGAAGTCTAAATTGATCGGGGTGCGACAACGATTGGAATCATAATATACAGCCTTGGCCAAGAGTATTAATCATTTTATATTAATAGAATTTTAATTCAATATTATTATTTCAGAAAAACATTGCACTAGAGTATTGTTGAGATAATTTTATCAATATTTTATGGGTCTTCCTTTTACCTTGATGACTGTATAGCAATTAAAAAAATTGGCCCATACACTCAGAATTTTTACCTAACCCGTTCCTCCGTGAAATCGATTTGAAAAATAAAAAAAGACCGAAAACCGTCATATTCGAATAGGAGTGTGGCAGGGCTCACGCAAGCTTTCTTTTAATACTTCGTATCTAGCCGCTACTGCGTCTCTTGATTTCAAGTACACTTTGACTAACCAAAAATTGTGACTTTTTCCAAAATTTATTTTTTATAGCATTTTTAGTACATCCTGGCTCTGACTTCAAAGAGGATTAAAAATTCAGATTTCTATTAAATTGTATGGTCCTTTAAATTCAAATTTGGCAATTAAGCAGGCCATTCCAAAAATTGAATCTTATTTTTCTGGGTAAATATTTACAATCGCGGCTTCCGCTCATAACTTCTCCAATTTTTTTTTTTAACTATTCTTACGAATAAAAAATGATGTAACAAATAATTTTAGGGGGGGGGGGGGGCGGGAGAGGGAGGAACGATGATTTCTTTTATCAACATTTTTTTTTGAAATCCATTATTTTTTTTATTTTATATGTTTTACTCACTGTCGCTGTTGTCATCGTCATTGATTGTTTGAAAAACATCCTTTATCGCAATAAGCAAAGTGTGAATGCGTTCGGTGTGATTCGGTAAATGTTGGCGGTATAAAAAGTCCGCTATGTATTCACTCATGAAATATATTCGACGCCCTTTACGAATACAAATATACGACGCCCTTACGATACCAAATACGAAATATTTGGTATCGCAGTACAGAGGATTTGAACTACCCTAGGTTTGAAATAGTATTTCCATATATTTAAAGTCTCTACCACCCTAGGTTTGAACCACCCTATGTTTCAAATAGTATTTCCATGTATTTACTATCCTAACCACCCTAAATTTGAATCCTATACATAGTTTGAAACCATATATAATTCAAACCTTATACAATTCAAACTTAGGGTGGTTAAGGCAGTAAATACATGGAAACACTACTTCAAACCCAGGGTACTTCAAGCATAAGTTGGTAGAGACCGTAAATACATGGAAATACTATTTCAAGCCTAGGGTGATTCAAACCTAGGGTGGTAGAGACTTTAAATACATGGAAATACTATTTCAAATGTAGGATAGTTCAAACCTAAGGTGGTTAAGGCAGCAAATACATGGAAATACTATTTACGCTTGGAAATTACTCCTTACTACTTATAATTATTTTTATTGTGTATGTGCGTGTGCGTGTGTGTGTGCGCGCGCGCGAGTGTGTGTGTTTCTTGGTACCCATTCACCACCTGTAATAGCAAATATCTGTACTACTCAATATTGCCACTTTTTTATTTATTTTTCACATTTGATGGCTTCCCCTTCCTTAATATTACATGGAATACCACTTTTTGATGATAAAAAACATTTTAAAAAAATTTTGGAGCAGTTTCGAGCGGAAGCCACGATTGTAAAAATTTACCTTTTAAGTTAATGGCAATAGCGAATTTTTCAGATCATCCACATAAATAACATTACAAAGAAGAGTTTTTACAGCCTATGTTTGCTAGAAAGTACTTTCGACCGAGTTTTTACATTTACAGCAACCGGTACGAAAAAAGATCTGAACAAATTTGTATGGCGTAATTAAAAATTGTAATTTTTTTGTAGTCGATCGATGAATTTTGAGCAGAGAGTTTTGGATAAAAATTAATTTATTTATTAATCGATTTAAGCATAAAAGGTATGCTGATTGAATTTCCACAGTAACTCCTGATTGCGGCTAATAATGGTTAGTGTATTGAAAGGAATGCATATTCTTTGAGATGCCGGATAAAGATCTCGTAAGCATTTTACGAGGAAGTTACGGTACTCATAGCACTGGGAAAAGAGAGACCCACGAGTTCTGACGCTGAGACGAGCAGCAACGCACGTAGATTTCCAAGAAATTCACTTTCACCCGACTTTCCTCCCCTTCTCCATCACAACCAATCTTTCGCAATCACCACTGAGGGCCACGAGTGTGTATGTATATGATTTTTATATAGATTAATGTCACTCCTTCTTCACTTTTCCATAAATAAAGTTGAGTTCAATTTAACGCTTGCAAATAAAAGTAACGGATGATTGAACAGGTGCACATGTTTCCTTGCATTAACATCCAAGTCCTACATGAGGCGCATGATAGAACAATACTTTAGAATTTCGTAAACATTCCAAGAGAAACAGCCTTACCGTTGGAACAGCATGAACGCCAGATTGCGACATTTTCAACGAAAGTTTACGACGCAGATTCGATATAACGTTAAGAGATTGGGCGCGTGAGTCATTAAAAGTCGTGTTAAAAGAAATATGCCAGCATGTCGAGACTAAGACGCGTCAATTTGATTATATATACGATGAAAAGAAACTTACCTGTGGTGCTCGCTGACAGAAGTCGTCTTCCGTGAGGCTAGCCAAGGTCGCACCATCAATGTTGAAACTCTCCAAAGGCACCGAGGGCAAATGTAGTTGTCTTCGAGCCCACTGGACCCAGGCTGCCACATCAGCTGCGCTCCAACGACGTGGTTCTGAACACGCAAATCAAAACAAGATTTGTTCAGTATGAGAAGTATAACGACCGCGATCATTGATAGATATACGTCATGCAAGGAAAAAGAGGAAATTTTTCGATAATCATTGAAATATACATGTGAACGCGTGTGCGACCTTCGAACTTCGAAACGTCCTTGCGTAGTTCTCGATCCAAGATTATAAAGCAACGACGAATGTAAGAATGAGTTTCGTAATATAGTGTGTGATCCACGCTAGCGCGTTAAACTTATTTTCCGACCGTGACGTCATGCTCTGCAAAGTGCTTTGAGGCGGCAATATAGTAATGGCAGAATACGATGTAGTTGTTATGTGTTCGCGCGCGACTCTCGCAGAAGAAACCGGTCGTGAGAGCGAGAAACTACGACGACGACTAATAGCCTTAGGCCGATCGACAGCTCCGGAGCGGAGTTGTCTTTCCTCAAGTTTATAGAGACGGGGCTTTCAGAGACACATCCGATTAATCTCAAACACCGGCATATACGAATTGTAAAAAAGTATAGGAGTAGCGGAAAATTTAAAGGTCGAGCTGTCATATACATGTGATGTAACGGTTTCGAGATCCATGGCAGTTTTGTTAAGACATTGACGGCCACGCCGGTCGCCCATGATGGACGTTTTTTATCTTTATACCGGTCACCGAACAGTCAATGTGTTAATATGATGTAAAATTTAATCATGAGAAGTATTGAATTCCCATCAATAAGAAGAGTAGAGACAAATGGAAAAATGGCATCAAAATTTTCCGTTTCTTACCTGGATGAATGCCGAGTGCCACGCATGTGTTGTCAAAATCTTTCTGCAATTGTTGAATCGCAAGACTAAGAACAGGCTCGATTTGCTCCCTGGCAAGATCACCAACGCACTCACTACTCTCCATATCCTCGACAAAGCCCGTACCAACACTGCCCAGATCGACGGGCCTCAGATTATATTTTTTCTGAAAGCTTGTGTCTCTCAGAACTTCTCTCAGTAATTGATGATCGCTCTTCTGTGCGGCGTCCTCAAAAATTTCTTCTTCCTTCGTTTTCAGAGGAGGACAAGGAGAGTTTTCACTTTTCAGTCGAGCATCGTCTTCCGAAACTTCAATTTTGAGCACCGCCGTACCATATTCCTCTTGAAGACTTTGTCTATCGTCTTCGGATTCCGTCACGGATTTGCAACTGTTGCTTGTTTTACTAAATAGCAAATCTCGAAGGGGTGAACTTTCGTTTTTTTTGTTGGATTGAGGAACGGGAGATGAAGATTGAGAAGAACTGATCGAACGAGGTTCCTCTTTGAACAGAATTTCTTTTAGCAGTGGATTAGGATCTTCGCGTTTGGGAAAAAAATCGGTGTCCAGAGTGTTGTAAATATCTTCCTCGGTTCGTGGAGGCGTACAAGGTACCGTACAATCAGTGGAATCTTCTTTGTATCCAAGGCTTTCGGCTAGAAGACTGAGGAAAGGATAAAAAATTAAAAATCAGTTGAGGAAGCAAAGCATATTAGAGAAAAGTGGTATGGTTGATGAACTTAGAAGTAAGGTATTTTGTTTGAGCTTCAAAAATGTACATATTTGCTAATTTTTCAAATAATGGGCTTATGTATCACGAAAATAACGGAAATGATTTAATATTAAAGTCAACATGAAAAGTTCGAGGGTGAATTCAAATGTTGACTCACCGTGATTCATGAAGTATGGCCAAGAGATCCAGGCTCTTTTCTCTCTTGACTGGCTGTTTCGATGGTTCCGTTGTGGGGTTATACAATTGGGCGCTCTGCGGACTCTGTGGTACGTAATAAGGGCTGGTCGGATACCCGGGTGAACCGTCATGAGAATAATTTGGCGACAGTTCACCGGTTGCACCGGGATACGGTGGACTTGGATAAGTAGTTGGTGAATTGGGTCTCGGTGAGTGAGCTTCTTGCTTGATCTGTGTTGGCTTGAGGATGTAGTCTTGGGTGCTGGTGACGTCGTAGTCATCGGGTAATAGGGAAAGATCAAATTGGAAAGTGCTGTAATCAAAGGGCGACGAGAAACCAGCGGACAAAGGCACGGTTTGCGGCATCTAAAAAAAAAAATATTTTAAAAAATAAAATAAAAATCATCATTAGACAGAGAAAAAATAACGAGATCGCTGAGGCGTGAAATGTTCTTCTGCCTAAACGTCACGTCCGTGTACTTCGAGGTATAAAATAAAATGATCTTGGTGAGGTGTTAACTCATTCGCAGGGTCTGCGTCGGTTTTGCACTCCCATAAAACCTACCATGAGCCATAACTGTGGCAGTAAGCAGCTATATTGTATTGTACCTCTGTTGAAGTATGTAGAGACGTCCACTGGTCAAAGAGCCTTTTAGCCAGGAGACGCCGGGGGCTAGATATATGTGTGAGTCGAGAAAGAATAAAACAAAAAAGATGGATGACGGGAGGACGGGTTACGTCCATCGTGGCCATAGTCTGCCGAAACACTTTCGCCTGCGAGGATCCTCGTGAATAGTGGTATTGTATATATATAAGAAGAGATGTACGTATAGACGTAGATTACGAGAAGGCCCAGAGATTCCTTGATGCCTGGATGCTGTGCTCCATGCCAAAGAACTTATATACATATAACCGGCCATTTATCTTGCCCGTGTGTTTATTGCCCGTCCTGTGCTTGACCTCGCATCAGTTTGTTACGCTTTGTAAGCCCATTACAGGGTTCCCAGTGGATATTCCGCTCTATACACGCGGTTTGCTCCGAGGCGGGGTCGTGCTCTGACATCTTGACGTAGTGCATCGCAAAGGTCGACGAGAAACAAACGATTATACTCGGTGCGCTCCCCGGGAAGAGGGAAAGATCGCGCGCGTGGACCAAGAACCTGCGCTAGACAAAGACCACAGCCGCAGTTGAGTCTTTCGGATCGCTTTTTTCAACTAATACATACTATCGAAAACCAGTGTGAATAGAGCGATATACACACAAGTTTGTGGTCGCAATACACAGGGCATGTATAGTAAGTGTAACACTATGAGATTGCAGAGTACTCTTCGCCTTTCTCTTTCACCTGAAGAACATAAAATCCTATACGCCTATGTAGATGGATGAAGATACACATAGGTATAGTCAATTATATATTTATATATACATGTATCGATTCGTAGCAAGCAATAGGGCTTAATCCACTTCATTTTCTTTACTGAAGTGGTTAAGTTACAACTCACCACTTGCAATCAGATGGTTATAGGTATATGGAGTATACAGAGTAATAATCTTTTAATCTTTACGAAAATAGCGCCAAAAAAGGGTATCTCAAATCCGATTCATTCATCTTACTCATATACTCCAATCGAGAGAAAAAAAAGCTCGGGAATTTGGAATCGATTGAAATTGTCTTGACTAGTCTCTGGTAATGTATTAAACAAAAGAGTTCATTCATGTATTGATCATCCTCACAGATACTGCCACTAGTTATATTCACAAAAAAATAACGCATGAACATCCGTTCATTTTTAATTAATTACATGAATTTATCGCATTAAAAATACTTTTTTCATTCAATAATCATTCGTGGATCGTCTTTGAATTCAACTACGAGTGATCATTGCATTTTTGTCGTTGAAACCGGACGCAACAATCTTATGGCTTTCCAATGCTTCTCTTTTTTTGTGGGTTCCTGTTCACCGGATCTGCTACCACTGCGGTTGTTGGAACTTGAGTCCCATTGACGTCAGAGACCACGTAAGCTGCTCCAGCTAATATATATATATATATATATATATATATATATATATATATATGTATATCAGTTCTTCGCAGCTCGTTAGTTTCACTCTCACTCTTTAGTCTCTTTACTACCGGGCAAGCCATTGACAGTTTGGACATTCACGTCTTCGTTCAAGTGAAAAAACATTTCACCACATAAAATACGCATACGTGATATTTCATATCTTGCTGTCCACACAGAAACTGAACTTATTGTATGACACTCTACAACCCTTCTACGTGGGTAAGAAAAAGGGGACAAAATGACTCAAGAAATGTAAAAGAATATTATCAGAATCAAAAATCATCATTTCTCTGCATCGAAAACTTTGAATTAAATAATTTTTTTGTGGATCGGACGATAGTAGGAATTGCAATATAAAATCCTTGATCTTTAAAAGGCATTCGCGAAAGTTATAATAGCGCATAAAAGTTGACGGGAGACGGGAAGGATCGAGAGTTTACCAAGGAGTGGGTAGAATCGATGTTCGCCGAGGCAACCTCGTAACTAGAGCGATCCAAGATGGCAGCCAACGATTCTCGAGACCAGCGTTAGCAGCCGCGGTGGCGGCGTCGGCGGAGCATAGAGATCGGGCAAATCGAGCTGATGTTCGTGAAGGAGCACACCTATATACTATATGTATTGTATCTTGTAGACGGACATAGGATGTGGACGGTTCGACGACCCCGATAAAGTATAAGGGTTCAAGGACCACGACCTTCGCTCTCTCGCAACTATGAGAGTTACAATAAACGGCGGCCGTCATGAGATTTTTTTTTTTTTTCATTCTTTTAGCATGGTATATGAGATCTTCTTCACTTTATCAAATTTTGTTGACACATTAAACACGTGGAACCTCTTTTTTGACACTACATTATCGACTCAAAGCAAACAGAGGTAAACGATTTTTTTTTTAATGGACTTGTGTCATTGCCGCGATTGAACCTTCTTTACTAGATCCAGTGTAAGTTGGAGAAGATTCAATTTTTCGTATTCATACTAGCAGCCAAATATTAAGGGGTCACTTAGTTACAAATATTAAAATACCACATGTGTTCGACTTCAATTAAAATTCCTACAAAAATGGAGTATCCCGCAGTTTGCAGGGACGCAACGAGATAGAAATACAAAACATAATTGCTCGAATTGATGATTCGCATAAATATCACGATCTCCTATTTACATTTCCACCATTTTTCAATAATGATGAATGGAAAAATGGGTTCTATACCCTTAATTAGCCTTTTATGAAACGATATATTTTGATTAATTGATTATATTTAAGAAATAATTAAAATAAAATTTGTGAAAAACAGTTATTTTTATGGCTATCTGTTTTGTATCGTAGTTATAGATGATTTTGCTAAACTTTTATTTTATTCGTTTCACTTCCTTCCCCCGTTTACAAGACACTTAAAAAATACGAACGCATATAGAAATAACGATCTTTTTCATTCATCCCGACTCGTCTGTGGGGCATCCCAAGGGTTCCCAAGAGTACGTGACGTGCGTGCGATGACTAAGCTTATCGATGTGCGAGCGAAGAATTCGACATTTCTGGCGCGTTTTCTACACGGTCATCACGTTCCATCGAACTGCTCATTCGAGATTTTGCGAACAACTGTTTTCCGTTTAGAAACTATTGTAGGATAATAAGGATAAGAAATCCTTGATCATTTTTTAGAGGAATTGATATATCTAATATTGTTTTAACGCTCGCTTCTCACCGTACAGGTAAAAAAAAGTATAAAGGAAATCATTTTCTGTCCCTTTTTCTATTTGATCACAATGATGCTCATATAAAGAAAATAATTTAAACCACTCAACAGTCGTAGCAGCAGAGAAACGCACAGTAGACGTTTTTTTATCGTCAATCGACAAAATTGGTCTTTTTAATTATAAAAACAACAACAAAATATACGTTATTGCACTGAGATATTTAACAGCATACACTTTTTGACATGTTTTTTATAGACTATGACAAGATGGAAGACATTGATCACCAATTACACAATATTCATGGCATGACATGAAATCTTTAAAAGAGAACTTACACTTCCACATCTTGAAGATAAATTTTTTCACCATTTCAAAGAGAAAATTTAACGGAATAGATCAACCACGAACTGAACAGTGACTGAAATTAGTATCGATATACAAGAATATTACGAATTCGTTTGTCGCATAACGTTGTAATTTTAGGAACTTTACATTTTGACGCCACGATAGTTGCGTAGCGTTTATTGTGCCTCAACTCCGACAGAAATGGCAGGATCAACAGCAGCTACAAAAGCAAGAGCAAATGCAGAGAGCACAACATTGCACAATCCTCTCCACCACTTCTTCTAAAGACCTCCACGATTCTGGCTTGTGTATACAAGAGCGTTTGAGGAAGAGAATAATTTTTTTTATTCACTATTCCATCTCTACTAAATGCCGTGTCGTATCGAAGATCGAGGTCGATTCCCGTACTCTCAGTGGAGAATAAATCTGACGATTTCATTCGTCGATTTTTTTGTTTATTTACCGACAGCGATAGGTGCGCTGTCGATGTGTGGCTCCGGCGATCTCCAAAGTTACGCAGCCTCGGGCGAGGCCAATACTTGGTTGGATGACCGGCTTAGCCATACACCGGTTCGCGCAGCAATCGCTGAGTGGGAGGAAGTTTTTCTGATGAGTTTCTGATGGTGCTAATCAATTGAAACTCGGTAAAAATATAGCCGCCTGTATCAGTCTGGTTTTCCACAGTTTCCCTTGGCCCTCATGCAAATGCAATACAGTGGTGCATTAGGAAAGAGTGGCTGTGGGCAACACTCTTGGGAGTTTTCTCAGAAACATGGAAAATTAGGAAATTGGAAATTAGTGAAGTGCAGAAACGTGCAGTTAGAGTAATGGGATGGGCTCGTAAAAACCTGTAAGAGGAGTGCAGGAACAATTTAAAAAAATAGAGATAGTTCACTTTTTTCGTTTTTCTCTGCTTAGATTCGTGTTAGTCATCATACACGATTGTGATCTTGAAAAAAACATACGCTGATTCATGTGGATCTCCTGATGAGTTGTCGGGAGAAAATTGTTTTTTTTTTGAAAATCTGATATTGAAAATATTAATAGATTCGGCGAAAAAGGCATCCGTTTGTGAAATCTTGTAGATTGAGAATGATAATGCCACTGAAGAGGATGAAACACGATGCATCATTATGACTTCGGTAAATAAGTACATGCTCGATTCAGCAAATAATGAGTTTATTTCCTTTACGTATGTGGTCAATTTGAACTCAAAAGCCCTCACTTAACAAAATAACAGATAATTGAATTGGTCTCGATTTTTATGAAATTATTGGAGAATTTTTTTGTTTTTTTTCCGAATTGAATTACTTTTCATTGTTTAGCTAATTGTATTAATCTGTAACAGTTTGGAATATTTAACATGCAAATAAAGCATAAGGCAAAATATGATAATCGAACTGAGACGAGTGTAATAGTTGATAGAATACAAAGTCTGGTTGAGCACATGAAGACTCTGAAAATCCTGCATTCAATTGTAGTGATGAAATAAGCACGACTCACCGGAGGGAAAAGATCTTAATGAAGCACGTAAATAAATCCGATTGAATTTCATTGCGTTGATCGCACATACTTAAAATAAAGTGGACGATAAAACGAGGATTACTTGTGAATTTATTTCAATAGCAATTGGGAAAACCAGACGATTATCCCATCGATGAATCCTCGAAGTAACAAGATTCGAAGCCAGTTCTACTTTACAAGCCCGCAACATATGCGGACGCGCACGAGATTTTATAGCATCGGATGCGCTCTCGTAGATCGAAGAGGGAGGCAAGCAAGTGTTCTTTTAGAGCGTAATAATGTACTCGTATAATGGATGAAGGAAGAATAAGAAAAAGCTACCGTCGCCAAGCTTAGACTAAGGCACGGCATCCGAGACTACATAAACTTCGAGAGGGACGTACACTTTGTAATCCAGGATAAAATGGGTCCGAGTTACATCGCCGAAGACCGAGAAGCCGTTCGTCTCATGAATCTAACCCAATAGGGGCAACAAGTAAGCGAGATCGCGAGATACAGATACAGATACAGAGCTTCACAAATATCGCATTAGAAACTCGTACGGACTGACAAAGTCTCGCAAAGTTGCAATGTTGTTACTTTTTATAGTGGACGTCTTCAGCCCACGAATTCATGCAGTTTTGAACTGCATTTTTAATTTCGATACGTAAACCTGAAGTATACTCTATTCAGCGGACTAGGCGACTACAGGGTGGACAATTGTCATCTACCAGTCTCGCAAAGGACGTATGTCCGAACGTAAACAATCATGACGTATACCTTTCTGACTCCAAGAAACGAAATATACCGAAACATTCGATTTTAATGCACAAAATTATTATATCTCAGGATTGGGTGAACGGATTGTTTTGCAACAAGGACCAATGGAAAGGGAAAAATCAATAAAAAATGGTCCTCTACAATCAGTTTTTTTACTCACCCCATTCCTTCGTGAGAGCGATTTGAAAGAAAGAAAAGTCCGAAAATCGTCATATTCGAGTGCGGTAGGGCTCGCGCTCGCTTTTTTTTATACTTGGCGTCGAGCCGCTACCGCGTTTCTTGATTTGAGTATATAAGAGTGCGGCAGGGCTCGTGCTAGCTTTTTTTTTTTAAACTTGGCGTCAAGTCGCTACCGCGTCTCTTGATATAATCTTATTATATTATGGCTGTTCATTTTTATTTTCGTTCATTGTTATCACTGTTTATTTACTGTTAATTCTAAAACGTTGCATCGATTGATTTGCTTCTCGTGCGATTTTTTTTCGGTAATTCTAATCAACCTTTATAATACACAAATTTTCCATTTTCCACATTCGCCAATAACGTTTTCACCATTGTTATTCTAAACTCCCTGACTATAAAGGTAGATTATCATTGTTATTCGCTAATTGCAATAATATATCGCATTCAGGCTTATGCAGGACGAACAGAGAAGAATAAAGGGAGGTCACACTCGTTTGCCACGAAAACATAGAAACATAGAGTTGGCGAAAGAGACAATGAGACGGAAAGAAAAGACATAGAAAGAAGAAAAAAGTGGGGGATCCCACTAGCAATCGTAAGGTGACTTTATTGCCGGCTCTGGATTTCCCCAGCGTGGGCGATCGTCGATCGAAGCATGTGGTAAAAGGCTCGCTTCACGAGACACGGATGCATCTATATGCATCTATAGAGACTACTTCAGCACGTATATATCAATAATAATAACAATAACAATAAAAATAATCCTATTAACAATTATAATAAATAATTTATTGAGTTGGTTCGTATGTGACAATGGATGGAAGTTAAAAAGGCGTATCGAGTGTGATTACCAGAAAGATTTTCAGCTTTCTGGCCCATAGCAAGCGACATGTAGTATATATATATAAATTGGGACTGATCACTCTGGTAGGGAATGAAAAACAAAGATAGCATATCAAGTTGACCCATAGGGAGTATCTAACGTATCGCATACACGTTTCCATTCGCTTTTCATACGCTCAAGGGCGTAAAAGCGTGTTTCACGTGTTCAGTGTTTATTCTCTTCATTTTTTTCATCCCTCTCTTTCTTTCCTAAATATCCCTTTCTTTGTCTCTCTTTCTGAACTTCTTGTCTCCAGACTCACACCTCTTAACGCAAAATAATAATGCTCATGTACCTGCGAAATCGATATGCATATAGGGCGTATCATTTGGTTACGTTCTCTCACTCGTATCTTATCCAAATATATGGACTTGCCCGCATTGTAATTTATTTTACTTTATCGAGGCACTTTCGGTAGACACGAATTTACACGCAGCACTGTTTATTTAGCGATTCGAGAAAGGAGTAAAATAAGAAAAAATATAAGAAAGGTAAAGTAACAAAACAGAAAACAGAAATGCGTAATAGAGCCGCAGCAAAAGAGCGTGGAATTGCGACCAAGATTACAGATAAATACGACGAGAATACCATCTTCATTATTGTAATAAAAAAACGTATCGAATTACGTGGTTAAAAGAATTACTTTCATTAATGCAAAATATTTGTTGATTTTTTCGTTTTTTTTTTCTTTTCGAGGAAATCTTTTTTTATTCACGGTCGCGAAAACACTTAATTTTGTACGTTAAAGAATATGCTAAATAAATAATCTATCGGTCGATTCTCTTTTTTCCGCTGCTGTGCGATATTGGGTTGAACGAGCGTCCAATCAGAATAATATCCAAGTGTTTATCCGAGGTAAAGTCAACGGGGCCATCGGTACAATGTCATAGCAGTTATCGAGCCTCTATAATAAGAAACGCGAGAGAGTATCGTAAAGACGCTCATTTTGTCTTTTGCATGAATGTGCACGCAATCCCCAGAACAACCACCCTCCGTATATAAACAAGATCTTTCGATGAATATATGTTTACGTGAAATACACGGAGAAAAATAAATCGTCGATTCAATAGCATGTAATGTTAGTGGAAGATTTCGTTGATTCAACCGCAGTGTTTTCGGTCAGAATACATATGCGGTTTGATAAAAAACTAACGTATTGGTTTAATACTTTATAATATTGTTATGATTATATAATATCATTGGCACCCCGTAATGAGATATGTAGTTGAAGCAACGATTTTTTCCCTACGTGTACACTTATGTATTTGCTGTAGGACCTTTATAATGTGTGTGTGTGTGTGTGTAGGCGATCGAACTGCTTTTCATTTCTTTTGTATATGCTCACTATTGACAGCCGTTTAACTTATTTCAAAAACTTTCCATATAACACCAAACTTTTCTTCGAGAATTACTAATGGTGATTCTATATAATTACCGAACTTTTTTTTAAGAATTACTAATGGTCATAGTTATGACATTTCGTAGTAACAATTTTTTCACACTCACAGGACATTCGTAAACTTTCAAGAATTACGTAAAATACAATTTTTAATTTTTATAAAAATTGATATTTCAATCCATTCATTGCTTTCTGATCGTAATCTAATTTTACAGAAAGATTCATACGTTATTTTACATTTTTTCAATACCGTACTAATTGAAGGATTCCATTATATCGAAACGACTGAAGTACTAATAATTGTCCGTTTTCAATCCGATCAAATTTAAATAGAGCGTCAGAGGATAATGACTGTTCGTAATTATTCTATTAAAATGAATGCCTAATCATAATCTGCGCATATCAATTTCTATGTTCATTTTGAGTGGGAATGAAACCGGAACGATTCGTTGCAAGAAACGGTTTGGTAAAATGGCATGAATAGTAAATTATACTCTTTGATATCACGTCAACGCTCGTTGGCGCCTGACCGATGGCCGATTATTTCTACTTCCACTGGTCAATGCTGTGTGTGGCAACACAAAATAATTTAAAAAAATAAATAAATAAATAAAAATAAGGTCGGCACGGTTTTGTGTTAAATAAATTGTGTTTCTATTTTAAGGGGCCAGTCCACTTTGCAAATTTCAAAAAATCGTTTTTTTTTACTGTTTTCGAAAGTACATACATTCAGAAATATTGTGTCAAAATTTTATGAAAATCCGAGCTCTCTAAGTATTTTTTTTTTTTTACCTGAACGTCAGGACCTCATTTCGTCTACCTGAGCGTATAGCGCGCTCAAACGCGTTTTTCTCGAAACAACATTTTCAAAATCTAGCTCCATCGTATCTCTTAAACTAATAAACCGATTCTCTTGAAATTTGAACCACATATTGTAAACATGATTCGCAACAAGATGACCCTCGATGGTTTTAAAATTTTGATTTTTACTCTATTTTTTGTGTGAAAAACTGCGAAAAAAACGCGTTTTGTTTACTTTTTTCGTTTTTCATCTGCCATTTTGTTATTTTTTTATAAAACTTTATATCCGAGGGTCATTTTGTAGCTGGTGTCATACTGAATCTAATGGACTTTGATTTTTTTGTTTCAGACAAGCTGTTACGGAGTTGTGATGGAGCTACCTAGTCCACCTATTTTTGAGGCGTTACGTTAAACTGTAGTTTTTGTACTTAAAAATGAATAAAAATGAATTAAACATTTTTTTAAAATGTATTTCAAGATTTTATTTATCAATCCCAACAACTTTTATATTCATATCTTTTATAAAATCCTCAAAAAAAAAATCGCGAAAATAGCCTTTTTCGTGGCTCCAAAGTGAACTGGCCCCTTAATTAATTTCCTAATTATGTATTCAAAATTTTTGCGTCTTTAAACGTTCGAAAAATGCAGTAGTTGATGTTTATTATGAAGTACTAAAGTGGAATACTTTCTCAAATATTAAAAGAAAAGGAACTTATCGAAGAGAAGTGAAAAGTGCACGCGTACAAGAAGAGAGATGAGTTGGGTATACGGATATGGAACGAGAATAAATGGAAAAGGGCCAGACTCAATCCGGCACATTTACAACGTGGAAGACGAGCAAGACAAATAGCTGGGCAGTTGCTATAGCGTAAATAGTAACATAATACTGCATAATGGGAGGGCATAACGTAGCACGGTAACGACCCTCGGTGCATCACTACGTCGACTTAAAGGCCGGCCTCTCTTTGTCCGTTTCTCTTTTTGTATTTTTTTCCTCTTCCATTATTTGCCTTTGCTTTTGCAAAACTTTAACGCCACAACTGTTTGTACCTCTTGGCTGTCAGTTGTTAAATATTTTACACGTGGAACAGTAGGCATCCAACATTTAGTATGAGTCAAGATTTTTCAGAACCTTAAATATTCTGTGACTGAAAAGTTTAGCGTGTTATAAACCATAACGAATATACACGTTGCAATGTTCGTTTTGTAGATTGCATCAGAAAAAAATGTTAGCAGAACATTTCAACAGGCGGTTCCTGGATCTTTTTGCATTAGGCTGTGCTTAAATATGCAGCAATTATCTTAATGTTACATCATTGAACGAATCAAGTCTTCTTCAATAATTCAAGTCAACGTTCTTTTTAATTCTCGATGTGAACCGTAAGTTTAATCAACTGTAGTATGCAAGGCTCAGCGTATAGTGTGGTGAGAACGATTCTAAGTTAAGATAGCCCATAATACATTGACTGCAATATTTTCATTTTCAAAAAAATGACTTGAAAGGGATTATTTATTTGCAGAAATATACTACATGAGTATTCAATTTTCTCGTACTTGGATTTGCTAAAAAGAAATTCTGATCTCGTTTTCGTCATAAAATGCTGTCATCCTCAGTAGAATAATTTTTCAATAGAACTTTCGCGTAATAAACTTGAAAACTTTATATATAAAATGGTGGTGCGTTAAGTCAAGAATTTGTGCATTGTGGTACATTAAATAGTACATTAAATCATTTTGAAAAATATCAATTCAGATGAAGAATCATCAATCAAAGGCTAATGACACTATACTTTCAAAAAAAAAAAAAAAAAACAAGTACCTGCAAGGTCGCATATCACAGTTCGCATATTTATGCATAATAATTTATAGAAAGAAAGAAGAAGAAGGGAAAACATGGAGACTCACAAATATATCCATCGGCACTGAGGACAAGTCTATCAATACCCGGACTTCTAAACTGATCTATAATCGATTGATTATCCTACGAGCATGCAAGACGTAGCAGTATTGCAGTATAATAATGAACCTACTCAATTACGCTGGTTATAGTATGTATATACTTATTTATTATTGATTGATATCCGCGTTGCTCTTGTACTGCACGCAAACATTATGTAGCAAAATCGATAACTATGTTGATATTAATTTGTAACTGGTTAAAAGATACTTCCGCATACGACTTAATACACCCCCGCCCAAGATAGTAGGGCAGCATTTTGGCAACGATAGTCCATTAGCTTTCGATACAAATCGCCAGTTACATTTTATTTAAAGTTTCTCTCTGTCTTTTCCTTTTTTTCTCGGTATACCAAAACGATGGCATAATATTTTTTTTCGACGATCGAATTTGGTAACGATCGTCTTTTGCATTTGCCACATATCAAGATACGATCACGTATGATTTATGACCATCATAATAATTAAGACGAATGTCTGATAACCAATAAATTTTCGTACGACGTGAAGAAATAATTGAACAAATCCTAATTATAGATATATTCACTAACAAATAAAATAGTGCGATAATAAAAATAAATATTTGTTTTTGAATAAAAATATTGTTTGATTTAAATCACTGCCCATAATTTAATTCCTGAAACTTGTAATTTTGAAACACATGCTTTTAATATTCAACTTTTTTTTTTACTTGCTAACTTTTCATTGAGGGCATTTCTGAAATTAATCTTGATTTAAGCAATGAAGCACCGATAACTAAGCACTGTATTTACATACTGTTCAGTTAACCTAATTATATTTCCATTTAAATAATTCCAACAGCTGATAACATTTGTATTATTTCTAGATTAACAATTGAGCAAATAATGGAAAAAATATGAATAAAATATTCGAGCACATCTCGTCGAGCAAATAACTTGGACGTAACGTCAATCGGTAGCTGCAGACTTCTCGCGCTTCTTGGTACCTTTTTTTTTAATTCTCGATCGTTCCTAATATCCCTTTCGTCCCTCTAAGTTCTCTTTTTTAGGACTACTGAAGAGCCAAGAAATGCCAGTCTTCGGAGTATATACCCCCACACGCACACTCATAAGGCTACGATATATTTTTTTCACGACCACTTCTTTTATCTCACTCAGTCTTTTTATTTTCCCTCCGGTCATGTTTCGCTGCCTCTCTCTCTCTCTCTCTTTATCTTTCTTTCGCCTTCTCTTTTTCTCACTCATGCTAGCTTTGTCTCCGTTGCACGCGCGAAGAGACAGGAATACGAGACGAGGACGCAGATAGGAAGTCAACTCGTATACAGGACCGCACGTTTTGGAAAACCCAGCTCTCGCAGTCGGCCTTGAGACTCGGAGAACCCATTCTCCAGAGTCGGTGAGCGAGCGAAAAAAGAGACAGAAAAATCGAGACATAAGAAGAAAAAAAGAGAGATAAACGGAGAAAAGGAAGGGGCAGAATTCCAAAGCGAAAGAGATAAAGATTGAGAAAGATCGAGCGAATCATGTGTTGACGATCTCGACAAAGATGAAAATAAAAAAATAAAATAAAAAAAATAATACAAAGATATTCGTGACTCCAGTTACCTACTCGATGACTGGACGAACCCGATGAACGAGTGAGAGACAAGGATAGCGAATAACGAAAATGAAAAATTAATAAATCAGCACAAAGCTGTATACGTAACTGCCCAATATAGTTAAATTGCTAGTACAAAGGGCTTCCAGAAAAAAAATAAGGCTCCTATTGTGTTGAATCTTTCGACTGTATCTACTCGTGGTTTTGCTATTTCAGTTTTAATGCATTTTTTATCTACATTAATGCTATATTTATACCCTTATCGAGAGCTTCGTCATTTGAAATCTTATCGAAATACATGGTATGCTCGTAAATATGCAAAGTTGACTGAAAGATTGAGGAAAAAACAGTATGCTAATATCGATGAGTAGCAAAAAGTCATTCTCTTATCGAGGTTATATTCATGGGATAATTACTGAATTATACAGAAGAGCTTCAGTTCGATACAAAGTTGAAACCAGCCAAAATGATTTAATTCTGTCATATATTATAATTGTGAAAAGTGGCTTTGTATTTCGAACAGATAAAATATAAAATTGAACACTTCAAACGCAAAGATATAAATTCATAAAACTGTATTTAAAAAAATTATCTGTTTATCCGAAACTAACCTTAAGCTCATGAATTACTGTCAACTCAAATAAAAAATACAGAATTCTCGAAATTTTCTAAAACGAAGTGTCCTTAATACGTAGTAAATTTGTGAACAAGAATTAATTTGAAAAGTAACGATGAGATTCGAACAGTTATTTAATTCTTTAAAATTGGGTCACCATATTTGAATTATTTTCCCATCTATTTAAATTACAAAGGATTTCAAAGAAAAAATGTGATTATTTTTGCGAATCGTATTTGCAACTTCTTTTAACTGTTGTGAAGTGTTTTTTAGCGTATATTTTAATAGAACTATGTACCTGCGAATTGTATCTTTCTATTAAATCATTTTCGTATTTAAACTTCATATAAGCGTGAACCAACGTCTACAGATATTTAGAGTAAATTGCCTACAGGTATGAGTAAGCCTAAGCCGATTACATTGCGCGAAGATGCCCAATAAATCTACTTGGCTAGATAGTAAAACATATGGAAAGCGGTAAAGTGGATGCCATTAAGCCGCATACACACCGCGGGGATTCGCAGTTGAGAATGGCACGTGCATCATGTTTTCACGATAAACGCGTGAAACAACATGTTTCTTATGCATCGAAATGGCTATTTAGATATATTCAGTTAATTCTGCAATCACCTTTCTCTTTCTCTCTCTCTTTTCTCCCTCTATCACACTCACTTTGTCTATTTCTCTATTTGTTTTCCCCGTAGCTGTCTTTTACTCTCTCTCTCTCTCTCTCTCTCTCTCTCTCTCTCTCTCTCTCTCTCTCTCTCTCTCTCTCTCTCTCTCTCTCTCTCTCTCCCCCCCCTCTCTCTCTCTCTCTGGACAAGACAAAATGGTTGACTAAAAAAGAAAAATAGATATATCGTGGCAGCCATATTAAAAAAAAAGTAATTCAAATAGAGTCTCTAAAACTATTTTATATGCATATAGGACGCTCATAGAATTTAGAGCACGTCACAATCGAGAACGAAAGAAAGAATGCCCATGTCACGAGAGAATTCAAAATCAATTTCATATTAAACTTTTTAATGTTCAATGTTGTAATTTGTTAATTTTTCATTTTTAATTTAACAAATAATAAGAGGGTTGTTTTTTTTCACTGACCCAGTTGTTTCGTTGATACTTATTTTTGATGAAAATAAAACTTTTATAACTGTAGGTGCACCATTAACCAGATTTGTTTACGCTATTTTCCGTTTCAATGAAAAAAATCCATACATTTCACAGAAAACAGGAGAACCCTTGAAATATACGTTATCTACGAAAAAATAATATTTGAAAAAACGAGTTTATCTTACACCCTTAGGTGTGTGATCGTTGCGTATAACATTTTATTTCTCGATCTTAAACGTTATCTTCGTGGCATATTTTAAAGCCAGCAACTTATGTATAATTCAGTGGTAAGAGTTTTCGTACACGAAAGCACGTGCGATCGAGCTGTGGCCGAGCGCAGTTCGCATACTCGAATAATATTCAATACTCGCGACGCCATCCCATATGTATTCTGCGATTCCCCTAACAACAATGCACAGAAATAAAATCGTGTTAAATTTTTAGAATTTGTGTTGAAACTCTGGATAGTCTATTATAGAAAACTTATCATATAAATAAACAAAAAAAAACAGATATTTTACCAATATCAATTCAAACATACACTTTTATCTAAAATCATATTAAATTATTCTCAAATTTGGCAGTTTAGCGATAAAATCATAGAGTCAATTGTTTGTCTAAATCAACCGACTTTGGATCTTACCTATTTTTGAAAGGAATATAGTCATAGAATAATTCAGCTGCAATTTTTTCATCGAAACAATATCGCGTACATTTATCGACACATGGAATTTGTTTTTTCTCCACAATGCAAAACGTTACCCTGGCGCGTTACTCCTTTTGTTTATGGTTTACAGGGATCGTGCTTTAACTCTCGAGTCCAGCAACGTGGGGCTATGGTTTTACCGGTCAGATTTAACCCCATGTGGCCCTTTACAAACGGAATGGCATTCACTATTCGAAGTAAAAAATTGTATATATATGGAATGAGAGAGATAAAGAGAGTAGCTGAAGGAAAAAAAGTAGAAAAATAAAATAAAAGAACAGGAACGAACGAGGGAAGGTACGTAAAGCGAGAGGTTGCGAAGATATACTAGTAAGCTTTCGCTCTCGCGACACCGGAGCAACAACACATACGGTAGCCACTCGGAATATTATAATGGATTCAAACTAAGGGGGTTTTGTATTGAGATATCAGTATGTGGCCCTGGCGCAGCGGTAATGGCCTCTCGCTTCTTGGAACACACATACACGTTTGCCAGTTTTCAATATATGTGTATTAAAAATACAGGCGAAGGATAGATACGCGACTTGCACTTCTGTCTGCGCGTGTATAATACACTCTCGTTGCTCTTAACCGATACGTACCCAACCATATACTCTCTTTTCGCCTTCCTTTGACTCTTCGACTTCGATTCAACCCACTCTTTCTTTTCTAGGTCTTCAAAAAAATTCTGATCATCGGTATACTATGTTAAACATATTTATATACCAAACTGAAAAGGACTCTTAATCGGAAGATAAATTTAAAAAATATGAAACCAGTAAACCCTACTTAAAACGTATAAAATTAATCTTTAATTTCAATTGATACAAAGATTCACCTGAGATAGGCTTACCCGATAACTTGATCAATTTTGAAGATGAAAAAAGCAAACTCGTTTGACATGGAAAATGTTATTACGCGGTAGGAAACTTTTTTTACCTATGAAGATATACCGTCGATACTTTCATATGTTTCATTCATATTCATATTCATATGTTACATTCATATATTTATAGTACAGTCACATATTTTTTAAACGATAATTTGTCATAATACCTATTATCGATAACATTTCTAGACGATTTTCCGTTTGTTTAATTTTTTTTCTTAGTATCACTAAGCCACCCGACGTAGATTGAAAATGGAAATAATATATATATCACATCAATTTTTAAGAGTTATAATTATATGAATTTTGAAATAATTATAATACTCGAGAAATCACAAAGTAAGAATAATAATTACTTAGATACGAATTAATATAATAATTACAGGAATACAAAATAATCATGACTATTGCTTTGGTCATAAACGATCATATTGTGTATATAACTTATTTGTGGAATAATTTCGTATTTCTCGTTGATGATATCTAATATAGGATATCAATCAAACGTTGCTCTCTAGTTCAAAGAAAAGCAGTGAGAAATTTATAGGCTTTGCTATAAGAAGGTGCAATGCGCTTCAGACATCGTGCTTTCCACATGAAAACCCGTCGGTCACGTATTTATGCTATATAAGTATCTTCCGAGGTTTGTAGTGTATATAGGCGAATATGTGTATATATATAACATACGCATGCACATACACACACACACACACACACACACACACACACACATGCACACGCACGCGTATACATTATGTGATGTAAAGAAGCAGTAGAAGCAGCAACAGTGTGGTAGAGATCATTGAGTGGGTTAACGGTAAAGACCGTTACGCGTACATCGAAGAAACTCCATTGCTGCTGTTATATGCGACTGTCCACGCGTGTCCCATCCGCTATATCAGACGCACATGTGTAGAATCCGCCGACTCGATCATCCAAAGTAGTAGTATCAAGTCCAGTGCAGACAACATGGCAGGAATTTTTTTTTTTGCACTTCCTCAAAACGTCAGCTTCATCATATTAAGCCCGACCACATTCTCACCAAAATCCAAGCACATTATTCATAATTTTGTACACTTCTTGGCGAGAAGGCATGAATTAAGAAACGAATGACTTACCATTTTTCGTGGAGTTTCGTTTGTTAGTTTAAGAAAAATGTATATATTGTGTTTGCTCCTATATTGCCGCTTCATTGACCGAAAGTCAATTTGCTTTACACAAGAATTGTTTAATACTTTGGATGTTGGTCTTATTGAATGTCTGTTGAAACAGCGAAAATTAAGAAGTTATTTTTTACTCATCAATGTTTCATTGTAGCTGATGAACTAAATGTTTACAGCATTGAATTCGAATTGTGCAACATTGCGTTTGTAAAAATGAAAGAAAAACTGGTTTCAAAATATAAGCTTTTCTGCTTTTAACAAGGGTGCTCTTTGCCATGAAATGACAATTCTATGCAGGCTTGTGATAATATAATCTAGAAACGCGGTAGCGTCTTGATGCCAAGTATTAAAAAGGTAGTTTTTAAACGGCGAAGGCAAGCCGCGCCGCGTATCTATACTCGAGATTAGGCGATTTTAATATTATCATCCGTGTGAAAATTCAATTAGGGCCTTGGCTAGGCCGTGATTATTTTTCCCTTACTCTGTTAGAGCCCCAATATGGAATCCTGAAAGGCCCCTTACGGGCCGGTCACACTTTGTCAACGAGGGCCCAACCGGGCAAAAAGGTCGGGGCTTTTAAAGGAAGTCCTATTGGAACCCTAGCAAAAAATAAATGTTAATAAAAATATTTTTTTTTATTATTAGAATTGCATATCTGATCATACTTTGTTTTATTTCAGTATTGCATTACTCCGGATATCAACTTATGCGGAAAAATTTTCTCACCTACACCGGAATTCGATCCAACCTACCTATTGATCTTTGACCCAACGCGCACGCACGCTACTCATTACACTATTATCTAGTTGAGAAATTTTGGTTCAAAAATGTAACATATGCTACAAATATGCGTCATGTACATATTACATAGTATATCTAGAGACGCGGCAGCGTCTTGACGCCAAGTATTAAAAAGATAGTGTTGAACGTCCAAGGCAAGACGGGCCGAGTATCTATTTAATGAATCTATAAGTGACAGAGTTCTCAAAGTAAGACAGAAATAGTCACAGTAAACTTAAATTCCAATTAACAATAACAATAATATCAAGTATAAACGATAATGAATTGCATTATTAATAAAAAATACATAGAATAATACTTATCATTATATTATTAATGTAATAACAAATATAATTATGGTTTATGTTTTATTATTAATATGTAATAATAATGATTATTTATCATTTATTTATTATTAACAAATTATTTGTAATTGTTTATAAATAACTAAACATATTTGATATTGCAAAAATAAGCTTTATTGCTTAAAAAAATAAGTATGTTCGTGAATTGAAATAAAAAAGCAGATTCAGATTTTTCGGCCAATCGGAGGAATCCACATCAGTTTTGATATTAAATATTGCAATTTATTTTAATGAGAGCTACTTTAATGTAGACGGACCAGATCCTCAAAAATTTAACTCAAACGCATAATTTTTTAATAATCCTGGCGAACCTGATATTTCCCGATCGGGTTCTGACCTGGCAGTATTAGGGCGATAAACTTAAGGCTACCTTGACAATGCCCGTCCGGGTCCTCAATAAGTTTCCTCACTGAAGCCTTTTCTTGTAAGCTCAACCAGAACTGTTATTCCCCTTCTAGGGCCTTGTTTGGCTGTGGCGTGGAAGTCTCTAGTACGGAATCCACATTTCGACCCTTACGGGCACAAATTTTTTTCGGGCTGCCCCAATAATTTTCCACACGGACAGTAAATTATTACACATCAATTATTCTAACCGTTGTTCATCCAGCTGTACAACACCTGAACAAGGTTTTTTCTTTAATTATATGGAAACGAACTACTATTCCACCTGTTGCTTCGCAACATATCTATAATAATTGTGGGCTACTGATGCCGTCGTAAATTTTCATTCGATCCGTTTCATGAATGGATTGGCTCTCTCAGCAGATAAAGCTCAACGATACATTTACGCATATTATGCGTGACTCGATACAGTGTGCAAGGATGCAGCGGCGATTTGCGAGCTCAACGGTACTCCAGTAACTTCAGCAAGAATAATTGGAACGCGAGTAGTGGTACACGCATAACCCGTGCTCTTATTGATGCATGCCGCGCACCTTATTTGAGGCAAGTTGCGCTATTGAAAATAAAATCGTTCAAAAATCATTGTTCATAGAGATTTCATATTTATAATTTGCGCTTTCATGCAGAGAGCCAAAACACGTCAATGAAAATGATTTTACGAAAATGAACTTTGTCTTCCATATAAGTAATTTACAGTTTTTCAATAGCAATTGAAATGTTTTATTTGATCATGAAATTGATTAATCTCTCATCTTTTGGGTGTGCATATTGTTTTTACGGCATATACCTATGTAAAGTCGGCATATACCTATGAAAGTTCGTGACGCAAGCCAAAAAGTTCGCATTAGCGAGTGAGACAATGTCAAGTCATTGCATGCTGAACAAATGAAGATTTTTCGTAGACAGATAGAGAGTAGATCATCGAGAAGAGCATGAAGAAAGCAAAATGAAGAAACGTGGCAAGAGATAGTCCTCGTCAAGACATTATAGGAGCAAAGAGTGGAGAAAAGCAAATCGTTTGTAAATGGGAATATAGTCGACCTCGGGGTAAGAGAGGTGAACGGCGTGCAGTTTCCTCTCTATGTACGAGACAGACATAAAGCTATGGAGAGGTTCGTTGAGGGAAGCGTACACCCGCGAAAGAGAGAGACAGAGAAAAAAAGACGGAGAAACTTTGCGAGGAACCGAGAGGGAATATAACTGGAGAGGTAAAGCAAGAACAAAAAAAGTACTCGACGCTGTTGGAGTATCTTTCTCCTCGGTGTATTCTCAACGACAAGACAAAGAATATCGGCTTATAATGGCCGCTGTAAATTTCGCGTTACCAGGAGGTCGAAAGCCTCCCTGGAGCATCGTAGGGATACTTGGACTGTGTGTCCATGGTTATATAGTTTCACTATAAAATTCTGCCAGATACATACAAATATAAAGTGTCCAAGTCGGGTATGTAACTCTCCAGAACGATATAACTCGAAGCACGAGATACTTTCTGATGTATTTCTTTTTGTATCATCTCTATGCCTTTCTCGCTTGCTACCATTTCGGCCTATTCTCGGTTATAAATCCAGTTCGATATTTTCTAGAAACTTACCCCCGTAGATGTTTAAGTGGCAATAAAAGGTGAGAATCACTGAGACGGGATTTCTAGTTATTGACCTGGTTGGATCGAAAAAGTAGAAAGAATAAAATCAATTATGAGTTCTAAAAGAAAAATCAACGAATATTGTTATTTTTTTTTTCTTTTTCAGAAAAAATGTATAATAAATCAAGAGGCGTTATGTAAAAGCAAAAAAGGAAGATGTCTTCGACAGAAATTAATACGCTAAACCAGTTAATTTTAGTTATTCTCAAATATCTCAGGGACTGTAACAAACCTATATACGACTGATGACTAACGAAAAAACCCATCTCAGCTCATCTTCATGCTTTGTCGATCTTTGCTACGAGAACCGCAACCTTAGTACATAAACTTCTTGCCAATGCTCAACCGGTTTCTCTTTTAGTGTTTGCTCAGAATCTACAGTACATATATAAATATATACATACACGTGTATATAATTATGTGCCAATTGAAAAAATAAAATATTTATACAAGGCAATACACAGAAAAATGTATAAATGTGTATATACAACAGTACTACGCAATCAAAACTGCGTTTGTTTATTTTCTTCCAATAAGGGTAAACATATCCGAGCTTTTTTATTGATCTATATTGGAATGAACATTATAAAGAGCAATTTAGTTTCGAATATTACAATAACATGTATTATCAAATGATTTAAAAGAGAGAGACGACATTTGACTTACGAGTTCAATTGTTCGATGTACTAGTTTGTTTTGCCCTCGTGATTGCCAGAGAAAAAGTTATAAAAAAAACAATCAAAGAAGAACTATATCAAGTACTCTGTCGCCGGTACTATACTGCCTTTTACTACTACCGTCGTACTAGCAGAGACGACAGCAGCTCGCGGCAGAAACGGTTGCGACACAAATGCGCGAGAAGACAAAGAGACGCTAAGATCGGGGCCTGGACCTCCCGCGAGGAACAACCCTATGACCATGACCCTTCACCATCCTAGTGTTCTATATAGATATATTATATACTTATTTACCGATCAGACAAAAAAAATTTTCCTTAAATTAAAATGATACTAGGCGTTATTAAATTAATCATTATGTTCTTAAATCTAATCTTTATATATTCTTTAAGGTAACCTCAAGTTTCTGCCAAAAAAGATCGCTTTTTGCATTTTGATCATCTATAGTCGGTTAGAGAATCAATGGTAATACTGAACATCTATTAGGAATACTGTCTGTCCAATTTTACGGTAATTACTTTAATTTATTTAATTTTAATTTGTTTAGTGAAATTAATATTAAATCTTGTATTCAATATCGCCTTTTATTGTGTTGCGTCATAGTGTATTAGCGGTCATGAAATTTAGAAGCATAACAGAAAAACTTTATTTTGATGCGTATTTTCTATTTCTTAATGTGTGGGTGCAATAAACAAAAGCCGGTATGGCTGTCCATGGACCGCCATTTTTCCCCCCCGAGGCAAAGTATATTCGCAGTGGAATAATGTAAGGTTGAGGACATGTCAGGGTTGGTTGTATTGTATTTGAAAATAAGATATTCGAGGAGATTTCACTGACACAGGGGGACGACGATTTTTTGAGGATATTCAAGAAGTTTCTCCCGGTCGTAGATCGCGGCGAGAGTGAAGGGCGAGCATTATACCCGAACGTACAATTGCAACGATGAGGATTGCCCAGGGGGAGGATGTCTTCTCAGAATATGAAGAAGGTCACGATCGGAGTGGTGAGTGCTGACTCCCTACAAAAACATAATAAAGACGATGGACGCAGCGATCAATGTAGATAGCCGTCATCCTATCCATCACTTCAGGTCAAAATTATCGATATGAAATTATTTCCATCAATACTATTCACATCCAAGCATTGTAGCTAAAAAAAATATCAAAAAACCAATTATTCATCAATAGTGAATTCATTTAATCACGAAAGAAAATCAGTAAATTGATAATATTTTTTTCTTTGTTTCGTGATTTCATAGAAACCCACACAAGTACAAACGATGAGCAAAGTATTTAAGCGTGGGAAGTTGCTTTCCCTCTCGGTAACACGAGTTAACATTTACATACAGACACCCACACACATTCATATATGTATGTACCGTTAAATCGAATAATCGCAGAGATCGTACCGATGAAAATTGGTATCCGCGTGCGTGCCCGGGAGGATCGATCATTGGCGCATCGCAATCCTTTATACACATTGTCGGAAGAGTGCAGATAAAAGGTACATAAAGTTGAAAATTTACTTATACATGGGTTATACGTGCTCGAAGAAACGCGTATTACTCGACACATCTTTACCGATCGTACCAGAAAGCGGAGAAAAGTGGAAATTAAATTCTCCTCTTTTTTTAATCGCGTTATTCCTGTGATCTTTGAGTCCCTTCTCATGCTCCTGTAAACTGTATACTCTCACTTTTTCTCTATGAAGAAAGAGAGAGGCTGAACGAAAGAGAGGAAAACGCAAATGGTGATGAAGAAAGAAGAGAGAGAGAGAGAGAGAGAGAGAGAGAGAGAGAGAGAGAGAGAGAGAGAGCGAGAGGAGACTGTTCCTCTCTAGGGTTAATGCGTACGTGCGGGCAGAAGGATAACGATGGGATAATGAGACGCGCGCGCATGTAATTAAGGGAAGGAGCATTTGCACTTTGTACGAATCGGCTTCGCGTACGTCTGTACCCAACAAATGCTATATAAATATATACTATCGCACTTAAATATTTATATGTATGTGTAATTTAGTAGTGTGGATATGTGTACTATTATATTTGCATACATAAATATACTGGTTCCGTCTTGAACGCGCCTAACTGATGTTTCATTTTTTTTTTTTACTAATATGTACTCAATCGACCTTTCCCCAAACTTTGATTTTTAATTTTCTATAGATTTAACAGTCAAACATAAAAACCGAAATTTTGCAGATAAAAAAGGGATTCATGCGGTTCGAGGACGTTCGTTAAAAAATTATTGCTCGAAACCGAAAAGAATGAACAATTAGTGATTTCTACGAACATATACGGTTTATAAATCACGTTAGATCTATAATAATTTTATTAAGGAAAATTTTAGAATTGATATAACAGTTCCCCGAGTTGGAGATTATCAAAGTATTGATTATGCAATATGGCGTGTGTGAATGGTATTGTAAGTCTCAATTTTTATCTAAGGAGAAACCATAACAGGTATGCAGATGGTATTTAGAATACTTTAATAATTAATTTATATGTAATTCACTGGGAAGAAATGCAGAGTTTATATGGGAATGTTGTACGGTACAAAAATGAGATCTTGAAAAATCTGATGAATCGAAATGAAAAAAAAAAACAAAGTTTCCTATAAATTCTCATCTTCTTTCTCAAAATGCATGAGGTTCTTCCGCCAACTAATTAGGGAATTTTGATGAACCGACGCGAACATATATCACAATAAAAATAGATGCTAAAAAACATCTAGAGAGAAAGAGAGAGGGAGGGAGATAGGTGAAGAGGGAGAATGTAAAAAATAATCGAGGTCGCGAGAGGCGTAAAAGTGAAACAGGGGTCCTCTAGCGTGGAAAACGAGTCTGTCGCAATTACCATGAGCCGAGATACAGAAAGTGCAGATCGTTTGCCTCCTCCCCCGATCGAATCTGTTCCTCTCTCGGGGCTGACCAACTCGAGTATATGGCAAAAGGTATCACAGCAGGCGAGGAGGAGAGTGAAAGATCCGAAAGGCCGCTGCCAACCACGCCCTCGCTAATGCAACATTGCTTGGACAGGAATCAGGATTCGAATTGGTGTGGCAAGGACGTCGAGTAACGACCACAGTACAAAGGCACTTCTACACACACACACATACATATATATATATATATACACATATAACTTAATTGGTATATTGTGGCAATGCCGGAGACAGAAATACGAGCTTTTGCTGAACCGAGTGATTATTACGAGTTTTGTTTCTTTTATCTTGCCTCATTATTATCATTATTATACTTTTCCACGAGAGCTGTGACGTTCGAACAATCACAGACTCTTGAACTAATACCCTCGTGTATTTTTACGAAGATTCGTCGAAAATTGATGATTGGAATAACTGACCTAAGAATACTTGACGCCAAAACAAGGGTTGCTGATCTTTAACCTGCGCGTATTCACCTACTAATGACATCGATACTTCTTCAATGAGAAACTTTGCGATATAGCCCGAACAAGACCGACCAGGAATAAAAATATGTATATCTTTTTTTGTTTCCATTTACCAGTGAATCATCAGTAAACAATTTTTCTTAGCCATGTTTTTGTCCATAATAATCAAATGTTGTGGGCTGTTTTTTAACGCTTAATCAAAAATTAACTATATATATATATATGATATTGATCGACGATTTACTGGAGAGCTGTAAAAACACTTTGAAAACAAATTCATTTTTTGTTTCGACAGTTTTTTGGCAACCAATGACATCCCTTTTCCGGCAGCGGCAAAAGTCTGCTAAAATTTAAATACTTTTTTCGAGACATCAACAACAAAACTTGTATTTACGGTCTTATATCACGGCATCTCTTTGTTTGAATTCAATAAGAAATAGTTAAGAAAACTTAATGTTACTTTAGGATTTGTTTGGGGTTTTTTGTTGTCCGTGTAAACTTATTGGGGGCCCTTATAGAGAATTCACGGCGCGACCGGTGATGGTCTGCTAATTGGATTCGCGCGCTCTTTTACTTACGGAACGTCCTTATCTAATACGGAGACTCGCACGCATGCCGATCGTTGTCGTTGTCTTTCCAAGCGTGTGCCCATCGTGCAATATACCCCTGAACTATATGAACTTTGGCACGCGGTACCGATTTTTTCCGAAAAAGTGTCTTCATCCTCGTGAGATAAAAAATATAGCGAGGAGTATTATTTTAATAATATTTTGTATTGAATATACACTGGAAAGATTCGAATTAGGGAAATTCGAAAAAACGTTATATTTTTTGCTTACCCAGCTAACTAGATTAAAAGTTACTTCGGTGCAAAAGAAAAGCATTCACCAAAGGAGAGCTCTAAATAAAAAATATTTACACTGAGTTCGCGCAATTTTCGATTTTCCATTTCAATAAGATGAGAAATACATTTTTGCCCATTTGGAATTTTATACTTATCCGTAATGAAATCTTTGATAAATAACTTCACTGTATTTTTTGTAGGAAATTGAACTCTCTACAAAAAAATCCTTTGCAAAAAATTCCTAAATCCAACTGTTTAAGGCGCGGTTCTACAGCTCGACATTAATGCTAACCGGGTGTCGACTCATAGGTTTTTCCTTCATTATACCTGATTTACCAATTTAAATTTGAGTTGTGAAACCGGACCTAAGAGTTATTAACTGTTGAAATTAAATTTATATCAAATTTTCCAACTATTACGGCGAAACTATTGATTCTACCACAACATTTCATAGGATCCTTTTTGTAGACCATTATACAGGGTCATAGCAATTTTTTTAATTGAATAATTTTTGTATACAATATTTTTTTAGGCGAGTAAACTCTTCATCAATTATATCGACTGGAGCATTTACTGTGAGCAAAAAATTTAAGTTTTCGTTTCAATTTTAAATGTATGAGCAGGCTGATTTACTGAAAAATACGTCCAAAGTCTGCAGCAATAATATATGAGATACTGCTTGAATGGAGAGAACGATAACAGAAGTATTTTCACGACCCGGCGTGTTATCGAAATTCGTTTGGGTATTAATCGAGACAACGCGGGAACAGCGAATTTTTACTATACCAGTTGAATGGTTAAGAGAAAAAGAGAGAGAGAGAGAGAGAGAGAGAGAGATTGATTGATTGATTGATTTATTATTAAGCCCTAGCACGCTTTTGGGCAAATTTTGAATTAAGTTACATATGCACCAGTTAAACAAATGATAAAGTGCACTAGTTTTACAATATTATTTAAATAAGGTATTACAATGTTCTCGTCATTGAGTACACATAACATTAAATGCAATAATATAACTATAAATATAATTTTATAATTTTTGCTCTCTATTAACAAAATTAGGTTGTCTGTGAACTTACAGCACTACGCACTTTTAATTGATACCTATTAATACATATATACATATTCAAGAATATACTAAACTGATAGAGTCTTCACAGCATGATTCCCGAGAGAGAGAGAGAAAGAGAGAGAGAGAGAGAGAGAGAGAGAGAGAGAGAGAGAGAGAGAGAGGATAGAAACGTTCGAAACAAACTTTCGAAAAATGTTATAAACATGAAATCATATTTTAGTCAGCATACGTTACTTTTCCTTCATTATGAAGTATACACATTTCAAATCCGATTATCATTAAGGTTTATTAAACCCGAACCTGATCGTCGTCAGGTTATGTGCAAAAATATAAGTTGGTATGAAACTGAAAAAATAGATAGAGCAGAACATAGATTTGTTAACCGATTGATTTATTGTCGATTCTTTCTCTCCATAGATTCGAATGAGACATGTTAATCGATTGCCCAATTAAGAAGTCTGAGCGTCCTTTTCAAGGACAATAAGAAATTGCTCGTTTGCAATAAAATTCAATCAGATTCTCTCTCTCTCTCTCTCTCTCATGTTTTTCAAGACTGAGTAGATTGCGTAAAAGTAATGCACTGCGATTGATTATACGACAACGGAGCTATACCGAGAGGCTGTAATAAACGAGATTATTTATAGGTGTACTTGTTCGAATCGAGTTGCAATTCGACAAACAACCAACAAGAGTATCTTTTTTTTTAATACAGCTAAGAAAAAATAAAAACGTGATCAACAACAACGAGCGATGGTCTTTGAAATTTTCCATGCTTTATAGGTATCGCAAAAGAGACAGAAGGAGAGAGCGTGTTTTGTCGGATGGCCGGGCCCCCAGGAGTCAAGGAACGTCGCAACACGGCGACTCCGAGTCGCGCAAGTCGAGAGCAGCGGTAGATTCGAAAGTTATAGCCTTCCGCGTCCACACAACGTAAGCTCTTTCCATCTCGCGTTTGCGAACTCGGCAAGGCTGACTCACACATATTCATTTTGTAACGAATAAAGGTTGAGAAAAATATCGCTCTGATTTACGAGTGATCTTAACGATTATGGGCCGTTCTGTCAATTCAAATAAAGTCCAAGATACTTTGACCTTTTCACATTATATATCGCATACAGGCTTTCACGAAATTTGGGTGTAAACTATAATGGATAGGTTAGATATTAAAATTCTTAAATGAAAAGTCCATCTTCATCTTTATCAACGATACAGCATTAATGAGGCATTACTTATTTAGAGAAGGCCAATCCATTGCAGAGATAAGAAGAAGTGGGAGTGGTTAATATGAAGCGATTATTCTCGAGCCTATCCAGTGCAGCTGTAGGGGATGAGATACGTTTTTCCTCATCAAGTTTTTTTCCCAAATTAATTAATTGTTATATCTTCAATTCTGACTTGAAGAAAGAAGTTTACGAGAAATATTCTCTTAAAAAAAAAATAGATAGCGTTGGGATGAACAAAAATAGCAAAAAATAAAAAATCACTATTTGTACACAACACGAATTTACGATGAGAGCATCACGGTATTCATTGCAAAAAGATCTCCGTATAACGTCATAGTCTACCTCATGGGTTTGTGGTTCGGATATATTAGAACATTCTGACATGGAAGAACGGAGAGCAAAAAAAGACAAAGATATCACGAGACCTTGCAAGACGTGCTTCAGCCTTTTTTCAGGGATGTGCGTGACATCATAGAACACTCTAGAAAGTGGCAATATAAATCTGTCAACTTATTATTAATCTGTTAGAGGTACTCGCTCAATTCGTTCTGAGCTATGCCACAAATAATTCGAATTTCGTTGATACCATTCATTGATCGATTCTATTTTCATTAATTATGGACCTTTATAGATAACAACGAAATGATCATGGCAGTGAAGTCAGTAGTCATCCATTGGGAATTGTTAATATACGACTTACATTATGAAAATAAAATTCGTCTTTAGTAGACTTAAGTATTCTTAATATTACTATATTTTTATATTGCCGATGTCTTAAATAAGAAAAAAAATGATTTCTTATTCAGAATAGTAAAAATGAAAAATTCATTTTATCCCTGATCATCGCAGATTTACTGATACTAGCGATATTTATTTTTCAGTGCACAGGTTGATTCATAATTCTACTATTTATTAACAATTGCTTGGCAGAATTTTGATATAATTGCTTTTGGATTTTTAATGTCTTTCGAATATTTTGAAAAAATTACAATACATAGTTTTCAATATCATTGTCATTATTATTAATAACGTTAATATTATTTTTCTCAGATGGAGTAGACCGAGGTTTATTTTTGAATAATAAAATTAACGGGTTATACGCAGTTGCAAGGCCAAAAAAAGTCGTTTTTTTACGAATTTTTTTCTGAAAAGGGATTTTATTTGACAAATACAAGAAGTATTAATAAATGTAGTGGTAGCTTTTAACTTAATATCGGCATTTTTTATTTTCAAAAATATTGATTCACACTGCTCCTGTAGACGATCTCCTGGAGGTCCTCCAAAAAAAAAGTGTCTGGCGGTGAGCACGATATCTCCGGTTTGGATTACCTAAAATAAAAAAGCCAAAAAGATTCTATTAGTGGATAGATAAATCTAGGTATTGATCGAAGGAATAAGATTTCCGATAATTATTTCTATTTTTTTTTTTAAACAATTCAACGAAAAAATTTTGGTCGAAAATTCTAATTTTTTCTTTTTGGAGCCACCATTTTGTCAAAAATCAAAATTTCGACTATTCCTTCGATCAATACCTAGATTTATCTATTCACTAATAGAATCTTTTTAGTTTTTTATTTTAGATGATCCAAACCGGAGATATCGTGCTCACCGCCAGACACTTTTTTTTTGGAGGACCTCCAGGAGATCGTCTACAGGAGCAGTTTAAATCAATATTTTTTAAAATAAAAAATGCCGATATTAAGTTAAAAGCTACCATTACATTTATTAATACTTCTTGTATTTGTCAAATAAAATCCCTTTTCAGAAAAAAATTCGTAAAAAAACGACTTTTTTGGCCTTGCAACTGCGTATAACCCGTTAATCGCTTGAAGAAAAGCGTTTAGACCACAGTAGAGTGACTTTCCAGCAATCGTTCAAAATTTCTCCACTAGCCGCAGAGTCGACACGACTGGGTCAGACTACGCACTGTTCACAACTACTTTTGCGGCGCAGAATTGTTTGCACGAGCGTCTCTCCTGTCACGTCCCAACTAATCTCATTCTTTCCTATGTCATTCTGAAGCGTAGACTAAATTTAACATTTTTCAATCGTTTTATCGAATTATAATGAAATAAATTGTCACCTCCGTTATCTTTAATTCAGAAAAAGAAAGTCTTTTATATCGGAAAATATTTTCCACCATAGTATTTTTCCCGGATGTCTAATTTCTTCTTTAATAATAGACGAAACGAAAAAAAACTGTTGAGAGAATAGATTCTATCTAATAACTAATCTGTTTGTCAAATATGTTAAAATTATAGTGTCGCTAGGTATACGATATGATAGTATTAGTTCAGAAAGTAAATTTCCAAGACTTTCTAATTTGTCTTACTCGTTTTACGAAATGCAATACTAAAATGTTTCTTAGATTTTACTTTCTGAATTAAAAATACATACGTTTTTAACACTGAAAATTGCAGTATTGAATTAAAATACGAACAAAACTTTTAAAATAAATAAATAAATGTCTCGAAATATATAAAATGTGTGATTTTTCAGACGAACATGATAAGACATACGCATTTTCCATGTTTTTATCATGTTTTTTCGAAACCCTACAGAAATAAACTCACCGTATCCATGTCGAATCCACCACGGTAAACCATCGTGATATTTTTTTATAAATTGTCGATCAGCTTCAAAAATTACGTAGCACGCAGATTCAACAATCACAATCTGCCAGACTCGTCAGTCTAAACCGCTTGAGAACTTAGCGCGTGCGCGACTAAATCTGGTCGCGCGCGAGTAATAAACTTTTCGGTTGTGCACTTGTGACAATAAATTACAATTTCTTGCGTCACCCTCTCTTTATTTGTGTCGAATCCTTTCAATTACAGGGTTGCTGCAATGTTGACTGCTCTGAATTTCAACTGGGGTAGTAAAACCTGTCAAATAGTGGTTCACGCGAACGTGACAAAACACCACGTGCTCGACGAGTGTCCGACGACTATTCGATCATTAAACGTCACTCGAAACGATCAAAATCGCGAATTTACGAAGCCCGCAAAGAAAACGGGTTCGTCCTTGTGGAACTCACATCTATTGAAATAAAAATATATAAATTAAGTTCGATCAAAAACGTCACTTGCTAAATCACTTTTCGACTTCTCGGTTTAGTTTTTTTTCCCTTTTTAAGTGATTTATTTCCTCGTATGCCGTCGCGACTAGGAAAATGGTGAAAAGGATAACAGGAAAAACTGTAGAGCCGGTAAATGAGCGGGACCGCTACTCCTCCGTTCTTTCACTCGCTCTTTCTCTCTCAGGCGCACGCTGCGTCTAGCGAAGGCCTACGTGTGACTGAACGGGTTGAGATCAGGCGAGCGAGCGGGTTCGCGCGAACGAGCGAGCGGCGACCTACTAAGCGAGCGAATAGCGCATGCGCGATTGGCTATACTGATGAGCGCGGTACAAACCGAACAAACGAGCGCCAACTGACCAATCCACCCACCACCGTCCACCACCTTCCTCGTCGTCTTCGTCAGCACCTCCTGCACCTCCACCATCTTTCGTAGAAAGAGAAAGAGAGAGAGAGAGAGAGAGAGAGAGAGAGAGCATGCTTAAAAAAAATACATAAATAGTATGAAACTCGAATTATTAGCCGTTAACTCTCATGCCTGGCGATCCTTCCGAACTCCCCCCCCCCTCCCCCCGCGATATTCCACAGCGAACTCACTCTAATATCTCAGCCCATGAAATTAGAAATATATTCGTCAAACTATATCGAATAATAATTATTATTATTGTTATTATTGAAAAACCCATGAAACCGTGGTTGATGAGAAGATTATCTAGTAGTTCAACCGAATATATATTCCGAACGTTAAGTTTAGTAAAAAATCCTGTTCGTTGAATGTTAGGCCTCGATGAAAAATAATTCCGAATTTTTAAAGATACTTTTCATTTAGTGATCAATATACGGTCAAATATTTTGGACCATGTAAAGACCATGTAAAGGTTAGAATTTTTTTAGATAAGGAGAATGTGAAGGTATGGATTGATTATTATTTATGTTGTTTTTTTAATATTGCAAAATCCTACCATTTTTAATTATAATTTCGTTATTGCTTGATTGATATTATCCGACTCATATATCGTTATTATGTAGCCGTCGCAGATTGTCAATCTTTCTTGTGACGTTTAGTCAATGATTGGTTTTCTTTCATCATGTTGTTATTGATTAGCGGCTTAGAGTGTGACAAAATTTGCAAAGTTCACAGATCAAGAGTGTAAAGAAAAAAGGCGTTATGAAGATAATTTATTTGTAAGCTGTATGGAACAATATTACAGTTTAGTACATTTATTTTTATATTGCGATTTTCATATGCGAAAAGAAAGCTTATCTTACCATTTCAGTATTTCCGAAACAAACTGCCGGCACTACAAAGTGCATGAGGAAGGTTCAAAATTCCATACAACGATACATCGAAAACAGAAAGGTTGTATCATTTTATTCAAGACGAAAGTCGGTAGAAGATCGCGCGCAATATTTGAAAAATTCCCATGTCTCTGCGTTTGATCCCACGATCTGCAGTGACTCACATATCTCAAGTCTCTCTCGCGTTATCTATTTACGCAAAAAAAAGAGCTGGTTACTATATCAGAGATATCGAGAAAAGAATACAAAAATCGGCCCGTAAATAAACTACACTAACGATCTAATTACATTTTGTTTCCTCATTTTGTTTCCTCATTTTCTAAATGAGATCTCTGTCTTACTACGGTTATTATTTCGAATTTATGTACAATTCAACTGAGACTACCTGGGTTGGCCATATGACATTTGACATGACATCCGGGCTATCTCTTTACCCAAAGAGAGAATTTTTTTTTCACAGAATGAACAATTTCACTGCGTATTCAAATTTGCGGTGTTTGGTTAGTAATTACTCAAATTACTTCGAGAACACAAATTTCAAAAAAACAAGAATATTTATAAAGTATGAAGGATATCTTTATTGACGCGGCGTCGTTTTAAATGCTATCACCTGCTGAAGGGGAGTCTACATCCCGAAAATAATTTTTTCTCAAACGTTTAAAATTTTCATGCAAAATATATCTAATTAAAATAAATTCTCACATTGTCAAATAGTGTGACATTCGCATCAAGAAAAATGTGGAATAATAATTAGTTATTGATCTAATTATAACCACATCCTAAATGAACAATTAATTGTACGGTAATAAATATTCGCGTGGAATTTCTCATATAAGCATTGCACAGTAGTCCTCATCAAGTAATGATATATGTGGTAGTAACATTGATGTTTATATGAGAATAAATAAGAATTAAATCAGGGCGGAGATCGTTGCGAATCCGGAGTGCTCCGATAGTGAGCTTGACACGCACGCCTTATGAAGACTTGCATATGCACAGAGAGCATAGAGATCTTTAAACCTGAATACAATGCCTCACAGCATCGTGTCTATAGATTCGCGTAACACGAACGATTCGCTCGTTGCTCGCGAGAATTCATGTAGGTGGACTCGCGATTTCGTCTCGATCGAGTTCCTTTGATGTGTATTTTCTATAGCTACTCACAATATCTAGGTACACCCATATGTTCCGATTTCTTTTTTTCCTTCTCTAAACACGTAACGTTGTAATGAAATCTTAAAATTATTAAACGACAATGAATTAAAAAATTCAAACAAATTAGTCACTACAGTATGGTTAAAAAAATATGTTATCCAATCACATATTTTGTACATGCATGGATAATGAAAATACTTCATTTTTTACCCTCCATGAGTTAATAAACATAAATAAGGAAGAGAAATATTGGTTTAAAAGTAAATAACAATAAAAAAATAGTTTTTTTATCTATTTATGAATGTTATACAAAACGTGTTTGTTTAAATAAGCCATACTAATATGGAGAATAATTTCACATTAATAAACATACGCGCCAATTAGCAGTACGTTTACAAGATTTTTTTCCATCACAATAGATGAACTTTCAAGTCCATCTGTTACCGAAGGAAAAAATAAAGCGATATAATATGAATGAAAGATGCGCAATCCTTCGGAAAACTATGTGAGCATAATATTATTTGCTCGTCATCTCAATTCTAATTCATTATTATATACCTGACGCGTCTTGACCATTTTTATGAGTGATCGAAATACAATACTGAGTTTCTATACGTGTAAGATGCCACCCATTTATCTCACGCCGAAAAAATATGACAGAATTAATCACTTCATTAATCGTTCGAATAAGCTGTATAAAAAGTAATTATTACGGTAATTTTAATCTGTAGCCAAAACATACGAATATGTGATTTCTTCTGTTGCATAGCATTATTTATAACCTTTTTTTATGCTTGCCACTAGTAACATAGTTCTCCCGTGATTAAATCGAGTTAATAAATATGTAACGCTTGAATCTATTTGACTGCTTCATTTAAAAAGCAGATTCTCGATGGAGAAAATTGAACAAATATACATGTAAAACGTTCGTGTCAAAAGAACACGTGCAGTTTATGTATTAGCATCATTCTCTTTCTCTTAACGCGAAAAACCACGATAGAATTGTACCAGCAGAAGTATTTCGCGTGGGTGCTTATATAGTCAATCTCCCTCTCCTAGATTAAATCCGCAACCGTACTTCGCAGTCTATTGAAATCCAACAAAAGACAATGGCCCTTTGTGACTTACGACTGACGGTGCTGCATGGTGGCAAAAACTTTACCCGGCGTTCTCTGTACTTTAATAGTCTTACCGCCACTCCTGCGTTCGCCCTCCTCACAGCTTATATTATATGCCGAGATCTCTTATACGCGGGAGCGTATAAATTCTTAAATGAATTCCAGGACACCTTGCCGGACATCGTGACGTACTTTCCTAACGACGATTAAGCACACGCGAAAGTATATGTATTTTATAACCGATGCACTCTTGCGTGACGCTGTGACGTCAAATGTTCCAGCATATATTAGTTACGAAAACTTTGATTCGTGGAACCAGCAAGTGGAAATGAATCTCGTATCCTTTATTTCAATGAAAAAAAAAAACAAGTTTTTTCAAAAATCAAAACCATTTATAGAATCTTTTTTCAATAAGAAAGGAAAATTAAATTTGTTTACTGATTACTCATATCTTATATATGCATCAACAAAGCCTTTTTATGGGTAGGGCATTTTAGATTCTGCATGTGGTTTCTTTATTAGTGGAACAAAAAATTCTCTACATTTTTTTCCGATACTTTGATATCATATTAAAATTTAGCATACACTACTGATGTATTTATTTATCAGTTTTGTATGCTTCATATTGATTCATTACATTGTATTACGTCATTTTGTGCTCATCTGATTTTTTTTTCAGTCGAATTTTATTAATTTTTGGCTTTTCCTGGCAAACGATGTGGAAAATAATGAAATATTTCATGTAGTATAATTTATTTAAAATATACAGAGAGAAAACGGCGAGAGTGAGAGAGAGAGAGAGAGAGAGAGAGAGAGAGAGAGAGAGAGAGAGAGAGAGAGAACAAAAGAAGGAGAAAACACCCCTTGCCTTCACACTGAAATTACGAGTATTTGCTTAAACCGGTACAAGCGGTAACAATGAGTCAATAAATACTTGATCTTAGAGAATTTGCGTACTGGTATAATCTACTCGTAATGCTTTTTACGGCGTCTGAACCCTTGGTTACAGTGCCGTTATCCACATATATATTTATAACTCTCGGTCTCTTTCAACGCTTGTAATTTCACAGTCTCGCTTGACTTGGCTCTATATTTGCATGACTTAGACTATCAATCCGCCGCTCTCTCAACATTTTTTATGTCTATAATTTAGGAAAAACACACAATACTGTGTATTCATTAAAATGATAAATAAAAAACAACTGTTAAATGTCCCAACCGATTGGAAAGGTTACATAAATATTTGTTTCCAGATAATGTTTCAAATTTATGTAACACGCCATCAGTCATAAGATTTAAAAATGATTTGCACCCACTGACAAATTATGAAAAGAAAAAACAGAAAAAAATGATCATTCGAGAAATGAGTATCTGTTTTCTCAATATTAATGTAAATATTGCACATCGTTTCGTAACCCATAGCGAAGGGTATGTGGTCAATGTGTGGCCCCGGCGATCTCCCAAGTTAAGCAGCCATGGGTGAGGCCAATACTTCGTTGGGTGACCGCTTAGCCATTTATTGGGTCGCGTATAAATCGCTGAGCGGGAAGCAGTTTTTCTGAGTTTCCGATGGTGCTAATCAACTGACGCCTTCGTGCAAATGCGATACAGTAGTGCATTAGGAAAGAGTGGTTGTAGATAACACTCTTGGAGGGTATCTCAGGAACATAGAAATTAATAAAGTGGAGAAAAGCAATGGGATGGGGTCGTAAAAACCCGCAAGGGTGTATACATAGAAACATTAAAAAATAAAAATAAATAAAATAATCCAATGTTTTAATGTTTACCGACTTTTTTCACTAAGCTGAATATTAATTAAATATTTATTATTTTGTTATACTTGAATATTACATCATCTTAATATTGAAGCCGATATAGTAGTTGAGAACCCTACGCTATTTTCCGTATCTCGATATTTCGGCCGACTATCCCTCTCCGATAAAAATAAATGAGTTGTGTTAATTTCGATGTTAATTATTTTTCAAATCTGTAGTTACACGACACAGAAGCAACTCATTGACGGATTATTGAATAAATCCATTAGAATAAATCACTACGGATCGTGTTGAACGACCGTAAATGCGTTCAATTCTGTAACAAGACACAATACATGTCGGTACATGCAGGATCTGGTTTTCCCCAGAGATTGAGAAAGTCCTTCCTCGTTGCGTGTCTTAAAACTTGTCTTTTCTCTCTGCTTCGCTGTCGCTCGATCGGTAAAATGTTTCAATAATTTATCCTGAGAAAAAAGATGAATTTATGTACCATGAGAAATAACACGCTTATCCCCGTGGGCGAAAAGAAAATTTGTTCCGCCTCACCTCTGTAGTCGTGACTCTTTTCATACATTCATAGTGCATTACGTGTAAAAAAAATTAAGATGATAATAAACTAATTCAGATGCAGTCATCAGAGTTTTCCATCTGTTATCCTCAAACTTTATATTTTCAAGATGTTATCAATATATGAATAATTCATTGTTATCCATTTATTTAAAAAGTGTAACTACCTGAGTATTGGCAGCTAGCTTTTTAAAAAGAAACGACAGATGATTATTTTCTATAGGTGAAAAATATGTTCTAAATAAAATATGCGATTCGATATTGAAGTAAAAAACAGTAGCTTCATTATTTACTAGGGCCATATATACGTGGAAATCAAGATGATTTTTCTATTACCATGATAAATCTTTCAAAAGCTGACAAAAATTTAAGTAGCCGCTATAAAGCAGGATAGGTTGAGAGTTTCGTTGCATATAATTTCAAAAACCAGAACGATTTCTTCGAACTATCTTTTACTTATAAAAAACATCAAAAATCAAATCTTGTACTTATAAAAATAAAAATAACCCACCAAAGGCGAGTAGGAACTCTTTGATCCGAAAATGAATTGATTCGTGCTCAGTTTAGTTGCCTCATGACTAAAATCTCGTTGGGCTGCTCCCACGTTCTGCATATATATGCATCCATGAGGGAGTGAGGCACAGTGAGAACAAAAAATTTTGGGCCGGAGGATGAGAATGACAGTGTACGTCAGCGGGAGAAGAGAAAAGGGAGGAGAGACGCGGTACATTCGTATTGAAAGCGTCATAGGCCACAAAATGTGTGTTTCTTTTTCCACGGCTGCGTGCGTTAGTCCCTTTCAAGATGGTTGCAAAATCGTGTGACTCTGATGGAAAAATAAAGGTCAGCCCTTTCGTGACGTCGACGAAAGACCCCAAGCTCATATACATCGGTTTTCGCTCATAACAATGTTAATATACATGTATACATACAACATATTATTTCACATGGGAACATTTCAACGAAGGAACAAAAAAAAACACTCGAATGACTAAAGAAACAAATGAAGAAATATCGTGCAACCATAAACTGGTACAAAAAAATGATGTTTTTTCCTCCAAGAGAACCCTTTCGTATAAGATTGTGCATCGGGACTTGATTTTTTCAACTTTCATTTTCATCGTTCTTAACGTCATGACTCTTGTTCAGCCTCGCTCGACCTTACAAAGCTTCGATCTTCGTGGATGAGTCTTCGATATGAGAGAAGATATAAGTACAGTATTTTCGGATATAATTTGGTATCAATTATTATTCGCTCTCTTCGTCAATCTATACCTACATCAGACAAGTGTAGTCTTAGTGTTTTATATATCCGTAGTCTCATTGTTCCTCGTTCTCAGATCTATACCGATCTATCGAGTTCAAGATATCCATGATTTTACGGCACCTTTACAAGCCTACCAAAAGAAAGCCTACCCATAAGAATCTCTACCGCTCGATCTCTACCAAAGAAATGTCAACCAACAAAAAAACACTATCGAAGCCTAAACTACCAAGATTTGTTCACTACCATGGACATACTCTACCAATGAAGAGTTACTAGCGTGATATAACTATATATTACACTGTATATAGATATATACGCTAGTAATTCTTCGTTGGTAGAGTTATGACCATAGTAATAAACAAATATTGGTAATTTTAGGCTTGGATAGTGTTTTTTTGTTGGTTGACATTTCTTTGGTAGAGATCGAGTGGTAGAGATTCTTACGGGTAGGTTTTTTTTTTGGTAGAGTTGTAAAGGTGCCGATTTTGCAACATCAAGTCTGCTCTGAGTTTCGCTGCTGTGTGTATAAATATATCTATAACGTTTCTATATCTCCTTTCGTTCATATTCATTTTTTTTATATATCGATGAGGAAAAGGGATGTTAAACACAACCTAAAAACTTTAACATTCACCAACCTAACCCGACCATGGATACATAACAGTTCATTGCAATAATGATAAGAGATTAATAAATATATTATGATACTTAATACATCGAATTTTAAGAGTCAAACAAATGAAGTTTACTGGAGATTTCGTTTAAATTACCAGTTGATTGTGATTTTCGAGCTCATCATAAATAAGGCAAAATACAAGATATCACGAACTGATATAAAGTTTACAAAAACTGTGTATATTTATCAATTAACCATCAAAATTAATGAATTGAATTAAATGAATAAATGAATGATTGAATTAAAAACAGAACAATCGACCATTTTTTTCCATAAATTCGTCATTCATCTCCAACAAAATTGAATTATAAATCGCTTGAGATTGTATAATTATAAAAAAATTGATATTGGAACACTACAATCACTTAAATGTGAAATCCAGAACTTTAAAAGTTTAAACTTTATTTATTGTAAATGTATTATAAATGTATTGTAGTAATTTTCATTATTTTTTTTTTACATGAAACACTATGTTTTTCTCGAAAATCCTGAAAAGATTAAGAGTATTCCCGAAGCAAACGTTCTCGACATTGTATAAAGGAATTTCATTAGCAATTCTACCCAGGATATTTCATTGTGGCACGTCTTTAAGAAGAATTTCGGTACCGGCGCTTATTTAGCAGCCCTGTCTCGATCTTGCTCACATTGACGTTGCATCGACCACACGTCTTTCACTCGTGTTCACATTGCGAGATGCATGTAGGGATGCAATACTCTCGCTCTCTTTCCGATTAAGGGTGCTTTTCTGGCGTGCGTAAATATAGGGCAGCGCGGAGCGATGCACCGTGGAGGGTGACCCCGATAACCCGATGTCGAGGCTCTAAGAGAAAAGCAAGACCAGAAAAACAAAGATAAAGAATAAGAAGATGAAGAAGAAGGAGAAGAAACGAGGATAAAGCTGAGGGAGGGGGAAAAGTTGAAGCAGTGAAGGAGGGAGGTACAAGTCGCCTCGCTGGCGAACTCGAGGGAGCAAAAGGGCCAACAGGGAACAAGTGAAAAAAATAAATAAAGGAGATGCGCCTGCCTCGTCTCGCAGTGAGAAAGTTGCTCGAAAGAGTCAGAAGAGTAGGAAACGAGGGACGGAGAAGAAGAGTACGTTGAAGCAAAAGAGAGAAAGAGAAAAAGGATGGTGTACACTTTGATACTTGTAAGCCTTCAGCATATCGTCGTCGTCGAGTATATATAGCGGGCAAGGAGTCGAGAAAAAGAGTGAGATAAAAGTACACTAAAGAGACGTACCACATTCCCACACACGAACCCCCCAAGATGCGTCCCGGCGTCGGGCCGGCTGCTGATGCTGCCGGGTTTGCTCCTGCTGGACCCCCGATGCCCAGAAGCTGATAAAAACAGCTACAAAACTGCCTACCGGTGTTTTCTGCCTTTTGCTCCTGCATTACTCCTCGTACGCTTCTCCTCTAACCGCTCTCTTTTTCCTACACAGCATCCGATCCAACTTAAGTAGTGTGTGGCTAAGGCGTCGAGACTCTCTCTCTCTCTCTCTCTCTCTCTCTCTCTCTCTCTCTCTCTCTCTCTCTCTCTATTCTTTGTATTTCTGAGACGACGCTTCCTTTCATACTCGAATACTCTCTGCCACCTCTTTTCTCTTTATTCTTCTTCACTTTTCCCTTATTCTTCTCCCGTTCCAAGTATTGTTCGCCCAGAGCTGGCTAACTTGAGGGAAAATCCTTATCTGGGATAATGCTTTAATGTCTAGTTTCCATCCACTATGGCTCACATTTCATATATACGTAATGGATTTCGAAAAATTATTCGAATGAAACAAACAAATATATATATATATATATATTCGTGTCACATTTATTTTATCAACAAATTTATAAGAATGAATGTAATTTCACATAATAATACAACAACGAATAATAGTAATAAATTATGAGACATTAAATATTGAATCTGCGATTACTGGTATGCAAACAAGCTTCTGATTAGTACAATAAAAAATACAGTTTTATCAACTACCATTCGCATCCACCAATTAAAATATGTTCTAACAACAAAACATGTTGTGATATAGATGAAAAAATTATTCTCACGCTCGTGAACGCAGATTTGATCCTTTTTATATTTTTTTTCAGTGTACCGTCTGAAATGGAACTTTGGGTTCTAAAATTAATAAAAAATCGTTTACCGAACCTGTTTATTGGTCTTTTTTCTATAGTTGTTGAGCGTCTGTAAGATTTCTTAGCATCCGAATTCAAGCTAATAGATTGGAAAAAAAATCATATTAAGTTTTTTAAATAAATCCAAACATCTATATACTCAAGAAAATTCTACGATGAGCTATACGTAAAAATGAATATATGTGTGTGTTATATATAGAATAGTTTGCGTTTCGAAGTAAACAGGTCAAGAGTTTATCGTTGTAAAACGAGTTAAATTAATGATGTGGTATTTCGTTAAGGTATAAAGTGAATATTTCTTGTTGAGCAAATTCCAAGCGCGACAGAGGCGAGTAATTTGATCCACCTTGTATGGTCATTTTAATATTATGTGCAAATTTAAAGTAGAGGTATAATGGCCCTTAGAATCACATTCGTACGAAGGAAGCTTCTTTATTATTTATATCTGTAATTTCAAAAGAGGCAACAGTAAGAAAACAGATCCTGAACAAGTCATAATCTCGGAAACAATTAAATGAAATTACACGGGGTATGTGAGGCACTTGAATGAAAAAGTATATAGGATGAGACGATAATAGTAACCATCTTAACTATAAACATATAATTTCCAGAAGGAAATATTTTCAATTCAAATTGCATAGTTTAAAAGGGGCCAAATGGAGAAATCAATAAATTGAAAAATCCATTGTTCTATTAAAAGTGCTGCCGATATTTTTTTCGTTGCTTATTTATTTTTATTTTTTATTGACAATCTCGGGAAATGAGGATGTATCTATTTCCAATTTCTCTATCGAATTATAAGTAAAAAAAGTTAGCAACTCATTAAAAATAATTAAGTCGATCTTCAAACCGTATCGGCTCTCACCACTTGAATAAACAGTATTTCGCAACGCCTCGATGGCGCCTTTCAAATCATATAACATTAGGTAACGATATTGCCTCCAGAAGCTTTTAGATTCGACGACGTTTGAAGCGCTAGTATTTAATACCTCACCCTGTATACAGCGATTAAATACCAATGCATGAAAAAACCTGTTGTCACAGTAACGCATCAGCACGAACCATTTGAGAATAAAGAAATTGAGAGAATAAAGTCATAAACACGCTGGAGGATAGATGTACATATAATCTTGGACTTCTGGATGCAGAATTCGAATGTGAATTATCTAAATAAAAAAAGAACAGTTCATATTATTATTATCATTAATATCGATTTATTATTCGTTTATTTTATTTTTTTATTTTTTAACTTGATCTTCTTATTAATTAAACTAATAAAAATAGAGGATAATAAAGTGAAATTTAAAAAATATATGTACGTATAACAGAAAGACAAATATTATTTAATAACAATAATTTATTAAGAGAATGTATTCACTTATCATTTTTTCTTCTTGTTTACATTTTCCTTTATGAATATGCTCGAGATCATACAAAATTGCAATTCAATCGAAAGCTCCCTTTTCCTTTTGATCGGATTGTAATTTCTGTAGCATTGTTTCAATTACGACATCGCAGTCTACACCAGGAGATTGCACAGCCTCCGTTTTTCCGTCTCTTTCTTCCATGATGGGAATCATGTCTCAAGACTTCGGGTAACTATAAGAATCTGCGCAGTATAAATAATACGATATATCTGAATACGCTAGTTTGTAGTAAACAAAAGTGTATATATATATATATATATATATATATATATATATATATATATAAACAGCCTTGCTCAAAAGTATTAGGCACTCTGTAATTGTTCGATCCGCACTCTAAAGTCCGCAGTCTGAATTTCACAAAAAGTCATTAAATAAATTAAAACTATAAAAGCATTAATAGTCAAATAGTTTAAACTTATTAACCTCTAATAAAAAATCTTTTAATTAATTGAAAATACAGTTGTTCTACAACAAGAATAAGAATATAAAATAAGTATGAAAAACAATCCCGATACAAAAAAGTTCCAAACGATAAACATTAAATCGAAAAAAAAAAAAATCAGCGGCAGTACTTAGCGAGTTCTTTTGCTTAATTCACATAGTGTATCACTCATGGTCACGAACTCGCTGAGTACTTCGGCCGAATTTTTTTTTTTTTCTTTTCAATTTAATTTCTTTCGTTTGGAACTTTCTTTATATCGCGATTTTTTTTATACTTATTTTATATTCTTATTCTTATTGCAAAACAACTGTATTTTCAATTAATTGACAGATTAAAAAATTAGAGATTAATAGGTCCAAATGTATTTGGTTATTAATGCTTTTATAGTTTTAATTTATTTAATGACTTTTTGTGAAGTTCAAACTAAATTTTTGGTCGGGTTTGAATTAGCACGTTTTGTGAGATTATGATTTGATTGGTAAATTTTTGTGAGGCTCTCATAACTTTTTGTGAGTTTGTCATTTATTGAGAAAATTTTTGTGGGGTTCTTCTATAATTTTTTGAGAGATTTGATGTGAATGAGAGAATTTTTGCTGCAAGGTTGGTTTTTTCTGGAGATTATCTCTTTTATAACTTTTTGTGGGGGTTTTGTGATGAGAAGGGGATTTGGTACCGGAACTACTATTTGGGGGGGAGTAAATGTACTTGTCTCAACTTTTTTTTACAGCATTTATGGTGTTTTTTGCGGGGATTTGTTGACTTTTTGTATGGAATTCATAGCTTGTTATTTAAATATGTCAATATTGTGTATATACACGGGTGATGCAAAATAATCAGCATATTTTTCGGTATTGCAGCAGAATACGGTAATATTCGATCAAAAAGTAATTTTCTAAAGAATTGGTTACTTAAAACAAATTTTAAAGAACGCTTAATCAATTTTTTGCCCAATTTCGGCTCAAAATGAATACATGATCGAATTTCGAGCCACTGTATCGCGACTATTTCGGGACTAAAAATGCATTGTGAAATATTTCTCTGAGAACTATTCAAATGAATTCAAACTTCGTAATTAACCGTCAAAACTTATAAAATTATTAGATTCCTTAAAACGCACAGTCGTTCTGAGAAGATGCGACGCATAAAAGAATCACGAACAAATAAGAACTATTTTTTTTTTAATTTGTAAAATAGATTGTTCAAAAAATATTACACCAAAATATACATGTTCGGAGTAAAAGAAAGTATGTGAAGTAAACGTCGAATTGAAAAAAAAATGTTTGGAAAAAACAATTTTATATCATGAGTAATTGTTAAAAAAAAAAAATGTTGAAGTACTTATGAAATTCTATTTTTCAAACCAAATATCCTTTAACTCAAAATTGTTTCGCATCACTTGATTCCGTTTTGGGCCTGTTTTATTCTGATCGTTTCTTTTTTTTTGTTTCATTTCAAAACTTCAAGTGCATTATATTTTTATTTTTCATTATTTATTCTCTACACGGAGAGAATTTTATACGAAAAATTACTATGTTCGCATTGCGGCGTGGTACCATGTCGACCATTGTGAAAAGTTTACTATGTTTTTCTTTTCAAAACATAGTAAATTTTGCTCAAAAGCGACGACATGGTTCCACGACGCAATGTGAACATAGTAATTTTTCGCGTAAAATTCTCTCCGTGTATTTGAAATTTTGATACAAATAAATTTATGTCAACACAGTTACCGACTAAAAAAATTTGGATAAAAAAAAGTTTCGACCGAAACACATAGTCAGGTTATGACATGGTTTATCAATTATGTATAATACATTGTATACATTCAGCAATAAAAATTGAGCGAACTACTTTGAGCCAATTTTTTTTGCAATAAAAATTATTTTTGCTTAAAGCCATGTAAAATATCGATTGAGCTACCATGAGTGCGAGAGATATAGCTGTTTTTACGTTTTTAATTTTACTTCCAAAAAACATATATTTAGAAAAATATAAAACACCACAGAGTGCTTTTTGTTTTTTACTTGAAATGTAATCCATGTAGACGAAGTTAGAAATATAGTCCAAAGTAAGACAATGGTTTTCGGGGTTTTTACCGTGCGGTCGGTAAAAAAAAAAAGTATATCCCAATGAAATGACACTTGACTTCCGAACTATCACTCTAATTAAATATCAAAATGGCACCTTTACAAGCCTACCAAAAAAAAGCCTACCCGTAAGAATCTCTACCGCTCGATCTCTATCAAAGAAATGTCAACCAACAAAAAAACACTATCAAAGCCTGAAACTACCAAGATTTGTTCACTACCATGGTCATACTCTACCAACGAAGAATTACTAATGTAATATAACTATATATTACACTGTATATAGATATATACGCTAGTAATTCTTCGTTGGTAGAGTATGACCATGGTAGTGAACAAATCTTGGTAGTTTTAGGCTTTGATAGTGTTTTTTTGTTGGTTGACATTTCTTGGGTAGAGATCGAGCGGTAGAGATTCTTACGGGTAGGCTTTTTTTTGGTAGGCTTGTAAAGGTGCCATCAAAATCGATGTGATGAGTCCAATCACCATTAATATAAATGACACTTATTTATCGCACTATCAGTGTGATCTACTAACCAAAAGTCACGACTGTCCCTCTAACAAAAAGTCAAAACTGATTCGAAAAAAATATTGGTGAGCAGCTGTCACTTCCACAATCTTTACAACCGCTCTATAATAAGACCAATAGTCATAACTGATTAGAAAAAAATGGTCAGCTGTAACATCCGCGATCTTTATAACCGCTCTATAAAATTCGAAAAAAATATTGTTTAGCTGTCACATCCACGATCTATATAACCTCACTACTGATGTTACTTTATAAACGAAAAGTCAAAGATGTTCAGTAATATTATGGGTAGCTGTCACATTCATGAACGATCTCAGATATCACTAGAATTTTTTCCCAGTATTACTAGTATCACTAGACAGCGACTGCGAAAAAAACATACGAGCATCAAAAATGTGTACGAAAAAATAAAATATTAATATTTTCAATGCGCGTTAAACTACACCGACTTCAAATTCTTTTATATAACAACGATTCCACAGTATTGACTTTTAAAATACTTTTTTTTTTACTTTTTAGAGCTTTCTCGAGATCGGTTTTTTTTTGTTTAAAAGTTTATTTATTTATTAAAAAGTTATGATTTATCGATTTTCAGTTGTCGCTCAAAAAAATATCGTGTCGAAAAAAATGTCATGTTTTTAAAAGTATACTTATTTATTTTTATTGTTCCTGCGTATACCCTGGCGGATTTGTACGAACCCATCCCATCACTTTAACCCCATTTTTCTCCCATTTCACTAGGTTCCAATTTCCAATTTCCTAATTTCCATGTTCCTGAGAGACCCCCCAAGAGTGTTGCCCACAGCCATTCTTTCCTAATACACTACTATATCGCATTTGCACGAAAGCTAAGGGAAACTATGGAAAACCCCGTCGATACAGGCAGCTATATTTTTACTGAGTTTCAATTGATTAGCACCATCAGAAACTCAAAAAAACTGCCTCCCGCTTAGCGAATGATGCGCGAGCCGGTGCATGGCTTAGCGGTCACCCAACGAAATATTGGCCTCGCTCGAGGCTACTTAACTTTGGAAATCGCCGGAGCCACACACTGACCGCGCACCTATCGCTGTCGGTTAAAAGTATATACTTATCAATATTAAAATTATTTAGTTAATAATGTAGCAGTTTTGCATTGTTTAGAAAAAAAAATTCAAATTCTAGTCGGATATAAACTGTTGATAAAAATATTGAAGTTATTATCAGATCGTCACGAAATTAATATGGGGCCATCTCAAGAGTTGCTTTGAAACAAAAAAAAAAGATTCATGCCAATCGATGAACTTTATAAAAAGTTATGCGCGTACATACATAAAAAAAAGAAACGAGTTGAATTGAAAACCTTCTCCTTTATTTAAGTCGGTTAATTAGAATACGCATACCCTAAAAAAAATTTACAATCGGCTCAACATTGGCCAACACTGGGCCACACTTGGCCTATGTTGAGCCGATTGTAATTTTTTTCTAGGCTATGCTTTGCCAATATATCGGGATGATATCAATGTCATTTTCAGTCAATATCAGAATGCGTTTAAAATATGTACTTTTGAACCTAAATCCTTTCATTAGAATATGCAGCGATATGATAAATTGAGCTTTTCATGGTTTTCCTGGCGATGGATCAAATTCAATCTAGTCCGGTGGTTTTAAAAGAGGAGCGCCAATAGTGGCAAATTGTGGGTAAAAGTAAAATATCACAGGTACAAAAAAAATTATAAATAAATCATTTTTCTTTTAAACACACAAGTGTTAAAGAACGAACTGAGAAGTTCGTCGCCGAAATCAATACGAAGACACTAAATACAGTCAAGGTGTTAATTTTACCATTTCAATTAAAATTAATCCTCATTTCCACTATTAGTTATTTAGTCAGAACATTTTTTAATCACAAATCCTTATAGCTCGAGTTTAGAACAACAAAACGTCGATTTTACCTCGAACCATCCTGATCTTTGAACAGCAGCTCGCGAAATCTTGTGTTTTGTTGAGAAGAAATCTTCTGATTTCTTGAACATTTTTAAGAGACTATATATGGTAATATCATGATTATCGTCGCTGACACGAGAAAAAATTATTCCCGATCGATATCGACTTGCAGGCCGATAGCACTGCCGCAATTCTGGATGAGACTAGAGATGTGCAAAATCGGATTTTCCAATGCATCATAGCGTGCATTAATTTTCGTATGCTCGAATGGGACAAGCCTTTTTTTCCTCGATCCAGGAACTAAATTACGGTTATCTGAAGCAATCAAACGTCATGGATATTTATAGGTGCGTTTATACCACGATTTGCTGTTCAAAGATCAAGAGGGTTCGAGGTAAAATCGACGATTTATTCTTCAAAACTCGAGCTATTGGAATTCATGGCTAAAAAATGTTCTAACCAAAAAACTAATCGTGGAACTGGTGATTAATTTTAATGAAAATAGTAAAATTAATATCTTGACAATATTTGGTGCCTCCTTAGTGACTTTGGCGAAGTAACGAACGTCTCAATTCTATCTCGTTACGAAAGAGACAGAGTCAACGAGGGAGATAAAGATTTAGAGAAAGATAGAACAAGCTGAGAGGTCCTCCCGCGCGATTCTTGATCGTATCTTTGTTCGTTCGGCCACAGGAGAACGATGAGAATAAGAAAGAAAGTGGAGTATAGCAAAGAGATCGCGCTACACGACGAGAGAATCGCCAGGCTCGAGAGAGATCGCACGGTAAAGCACGATAATAGTATCTTGTTTCTATCTGCTTAAGAATTCCGCCAATAAATTAAATATATCGACGTGTTAGGTTCCCAAGACCCCGTTATTTCAGAGATTGTATAGCTCCGAATTGCTTCATAATGGCATATTTTTTTCCCTCTCGACGATTAAATTAGAGGCTGCCCCGAAAAATATACTGGTCGAGAATTAGTGCATTATTATTACTTTTTTCATGAGCGCCATCACAAAGCTAATATTCGTTAATTTATGGCTTTCCTCTACTTTTTTCTATTTTTTTGTTTGGCTGACTCTTCTCTCGATTTATCCTTCTATTTCTTCGTCTTAATTTTTGCATTATTTTTTCATAGTTGAACACGTTCAGAAAAAATGTTTTTGAGATAATACTTCAGGATTTATATATTGACCATAATTTTGAACCAATTTTGCATTTTTCTCATAAAATTATCTTCAAAAATGGTTCGACCGGATACAAATCGTCCACTGCTGTTTTCTATAAAATGATCCAGTCCATTTGAATGTAGTTTTACCTCAAATAAATCTCGTTTCCGAAATAAAATCACGGTCACGTTTCGTCAAAGGAGTTTTTAACATTTGTTCATGAACTTTGGTGTTATTTGACCTTCTCAAACCTTACAACTGCTCTAAGAAAAAGAAGCACAGAAAAAGATTAAAAATGTTTTGTCCACGAGAAGTCCCCGTTTGATCAATTGTCTCTCAAATTGCTTGGGCGTAAATTTGGTTTATTCTATGCGAAATATGCCATGTGAGGATTGGCGGTTTGGAGTTAGCATGTGAGCAGGAACAGCGGGCATTCACGATTACTGCCATTAGCCGTAATTATTCTCGTCGAAAAAAATTATTCTGGTACACGGAGCGGTGGACGGAGCGGGTTGGATGGAAGAGGAAAGGAAAGGGGAGGAAGGACTATGTGAGCGTCCAGGAACGCGTGGGTGTTCCAATACAGTCACGTTTCGTACTATGGTTCTTTCGATGTCGTTCCCTCTTCTTTTGCTCTCATCCTGGTCAGCGTTGTCGTTTTCTTCTGCTAGCAAAACACCAGTAGCCGTATTCTTCGTTTACTTTTGTTTTTTTACTTATTTCTCTCGCGCTATTCTCCGTGTGATCTCTCTTTTCCCCTCCGTCTGCTTTTAAAATATATATGTGTACAATAAGTCCCTTAAGCCTTCGTGGCGTCTTGGTTAATTTATTTAAATTACCGGCGCGCGAATGGCATGTGCCGCGGCGATATACGAACACGGCCCGGGACACGCGCACATTTCTTCCCCATTGTCAGTGGATTTCTCGTTATTTATCGCATTTTTCACCTTTGCAAACGTCCAAGCGGATCAGGCCGCTCTGCCGCCATCTTCTTCTTCTTCTTCTTCTTCTTCTTCTTCTTCTTCATCATCTTCATCTTCCTCTCTCATTCTCCCGTTCAATTGATCCTGAGAAAATGAGAGAGAGAGAGAGACAAAGAAAGAATCGTTCCGCCGCGAAGGAACGTATCTTGACCTAACCATGGGAACGTGAAGGTCCTACCCTTTTTCACGATTTTGTATTCGATGGCTCTTTTAAATAAAAGTTGAATTTTCATGCCGAGAATGCTGTAAGTTGAATACATTTCGCCATAAATAGCTCAGACAAGCTTGCAATATTTATTACATACGACGTATAGAGACTTTGAAGTATATACGGCATTGGTTAAAAAATCCTATTGGTATATTATTGTTGTTTATTGGATGAATTATTGTACTTGACGCTCATTGTGAAAATGCGGAAATTTGTAGTCAGCAAAAGGTGAATAAGACCGAGATATGATTCCGAAATTTTTTTTTAAAGTTATTTCGTCATTATTTAGCATTGTTTTCCAATTGTAATACATTTTTCCCTATTTTCGAATGGAATATTTGATCGTCTACAGTTATATCCTGTTTTTTATTAAACAGGAGAAATAATCATTTACATTTGTTGAAATATCGTCCCAGCCCTACAAAATTATTATTATTCATGATTTCTGAAAAAAAGGCTCAATAATAATGACGTAATTGTAGTACAATTAAGAAGAATATGGAGAAAATACAAAAAATCACCATGTTTTCGCTTTAAAAAAATGTGTGTCAAACTCCCAAAGATAAACTTTTCTTTGTTGATCAAAGATCATTTGTCAATAGGAGAAATATAAAATATAAGAGGAAAAAGAAGTACCCGCTCTTACTGTATACTTAATAATCATGTTTTATTGTACAAAACACAACACACTACGACAGAAAAAAATATATATAATATCATTACATATCCATAATATATTATTATTATAATTATTATAATTATTATTGTATACACAAGCTTCACTATACAAAAAAGATTTAGTTAAATATCACTCGGAGATAATGAAAATTCAATTTTCTAATATATGACATCGAAAAACTGCAATATTCGACACTCTCCACATTATTTCAATTTTTGTATGTCCATGCGACATTACATCATCAAAATTATGCCAAATCAATTTTCATTAAAAAAAAAAACTGTACAATGTAACAACAAAAAATTTGAAATTGTAAATTCGGTCAATGCGAAAAATAATATTCGATTTTGCACATCCTTGATATCGTTAAAAGATTCTCATTGAGTGTGTGTACGATAATACACGCATGAACTTTATCATGCAAAAAAATACAAATAGTTGATCATTCAGAAGAATTTTTGCATACGATGTGCCAAACATCTTAACTGTAGACGAAAAACGGCAAAAAAGTATAGAGAAATCGCCACATCGACGATGAGCGAGATATAACATGAATATAGAAATTCAAAAGTCTCCAGCCTACGTGATCGTCAACCACAATTGAGTTAGCAGTCTCAAAACTAAAAACGTTAATTACAAATTACGTTGCAAATGTCTCACGAGTACGTCGCTCGAGTTTTCGTGAATGAGTAAAATGACGTGTGAAAAATAAACATTGACTCTTTGACTTACCCTAGAAACGTTTGCAAAGCGTTGCACAATTATTTATCCTTAAATTCGTTCAAGGGTTGATAAATAAAAAAGATACAAAATGTAGTTTATTATAGATACAACATTTACCGGAGTGGGGCATAGAAAGAAAAGCACCATCGACACTTAGCACATCAAGATTTTTTAAAATAAATACTCGACTCGGTGTTTTGAAATACAGTTTCAGCTAAACATTTCAAACAACTACAAATTAGCTGGGATTTAAATATTAAAAATGAAGTGCACAACTCTTTGCCGATTTAAAGTGAAAAGTAATGGAAACTAAATGTCCCAGAAACTAATGGTCTATCTAAGCCTATCAAAACAAAGAAAAAAGATTATTATATTTCTGAGAGATTAGAATGGTTAAAAATACTGTGAAAAATGAATATTGCAATCAACTAAAACCTAATATTTAGGGGATGCGTTGAGGTCAACTTTTTATTACAATAATTAAAACGGAAAATCTCTAAATTCGATCGCATTGAAACTTTAATACGACGATTCTAAAATTACTGACGTCATGGACAATAAAATAATCAAAACCGCGTTGAAAAATTGTAAAAATTGTTCACGTTCTAAAATTGGAGTATTTCTACAAAAATACGAATATAACAATCGTAAACTAAAATGAAAAATAGGCTAGACCATCAGAAATACAGGCATGTTGAATAATGGGACCATTTATCTAATTTTTATGAACGAAGAATTATTTCTTTGTTTTAAATCTTTCAAACTCATCCAACCCCTTGAAAGCGTTACTGTAAATTTGTCAGCTTTCATTAAGCTGTTTAAAATATATGATAATTTGATGAGGCCATAGAGATGTAAACTGTAAAGAAAAAAAAAGAGGCAAGAAAAGGAAACTAGGAGGGGGGGTCGTTTTTCTATACAATACAAATTTATCAACATGGATAAATCATTTGAGATAATATGTGCCATTGTGTGATATATACATATATGTTTGATGATACTGAGGGTCGTGCGGAGATAAAAAGACAGACAGAGGAGGAAGAAAGTGTAGTGCAAAGTGATATTCCCTCAGATGCTCGAATGCTGATATCACACTGTCCAGGTATCTATTTAACTACAAAAAGGATACCGACCAAAAGCTCGTGAATCATTCCTATTTTTTCTCATCTACATTCTTTGTCTTAACCTAACCAACCGTACCTTGTGCTATTCTTTACGAAGGACTGCAATTGCTGGGCTGCACCCTGGATTCCAGAAACCAAACAAATAGTTAAATTATTACATTATTACGTGGTTTAACATTGGCTAAAAAGAATATTTCATTCATTTATAACTCAAAGATTAAAATGAGAATTATTCTAAAAAGCAATACTCATTTATTATAATTAAAATCGAATATAAATTATATTAGAATTTGATCACATTGTGGCCATAATATTATTTCAATTATCAGTCATAATACCCCGAGAGCTTGGAAATTATCAAGTATTTCCCGCCAGCTTTGTTGCCTAGCAACAGGCGCGTGAAGTTTAGCAGATCAAAATCCAAACTTTGTGCCAAAGTACACGCGCATGTCACTAGGCAGGAAAACTTGAGAGAAATACCTGATTAATTTCCAAGCTCAAGGGGTATTCGGCGGATTGTTTTTTTCACCCGAATTTCAACCAATAGGTGTTTGGTATTTAACATCACGTGGTACCAGCAGGACGAAATAATAATCTCGATAACTTTGATGTTTCTGACACTCACATAGGTTACAAGCTATTGAGAATTTTTTGTTTCTTACTTAGCAACAGCAGGGGAATTTTCGAAAAATTACCGATATAATTTCGTCCTGCGATACTACGTGATGTTAAATACCAAGCTCCTATTGGTCGGAATTGGGTTGACAAAAATAATCATCAATATTTTTGTGATTTCTGAATAACATTATTTAAAAAAAAATCTTATATTTTTCTTTAATGGGTTTTCAAAATTGTAATGGAATTCTGTACCTATTTGATTTTGGTGTTTAATCTACGAATCATTTTTATACAGTAGAGAATTTTCCGAGTTTGAAAAACTGTTTTAGTAAAATACGAAAAAAATAATTGACACTTCGTTCAATTAGTAGTAAAATCTTACCGTGATAGCAGCACCAAGGAACTGACTGAATGCTCTCGTTGCACCAATCGCTGCATTGAAGACTTGACTACGAACACTGCCATCTGCCTCCTCAGTGTTACTTTCACCCCTAGATCCCTGAGACGCTGAGCCTAAATTGGCTAAGTTGGAGAAAAGTGGAGGTGGATAAGTTGAGCTGGGCGACCAAGTCGTTTGGACGACATTTGTCCTGATCGGTGAGGGTTTTCTCGTAGTGGTTGGAACGGTTTTTGGTAGATCCGTTGGAGCTGCTTTAGTTGGTGAGGAGATTTGCTGACCCAACTGAAGTTGTTCTCTTAGACGATTGGCTGGGGTGGAGGGTTCAATGCCCTGGGCTTTCAAAAGGGCTGCGAGAAAAGCAGCGTCACTTGCTGCTGAATGAGAGGAAGGCATTGATGGCTTTACACTGGCTTGACCATTGAGTATAGCTCTGAGAAAGGCTTCGTCATCTTCCGAGAGATCCTGTGCCTTTGAAGCTCCTTTAGGGCTGCTTTTTGGCGTAGTAGTTTGATCCACTGCTTGTAAGAGGGCAGCTAAGAATTGGGCGTCATCATTTGTGAAACCTGACGTCGACATCGGCGTTTTGGGTAGAGACGTTAAAACTGCTGGTTTCGAGCCAAGACTCAAAGAATTTGAAGTATTCGATTGAATCTTCGAGGTTTCCACTTGACGAGGTGTCACGTGAACCTCTCGTAGTTTTTCTGGTGCACTAGTTGTCACTGGTACCAGTGTGGTATCAATCGGTTTTCTCGTTGTCTGAACCGGTCTTTGAGTTATCCGCACCGGTCTTTGGGTCGTCGGAGGAGCAAAAGGATTACCACCAAATAATGCTTTTAAAATATTAGCTCCAAAACCGAGAGGAGCTTGCGTCGTTGTTGCGATCCGAGGACGCGATGTTACAATCGGTTTCGCGGTTATAACGACTGGTGCTCTGGTAATAGTTATCGTTTTTGGCGATGTTTGAACGGCTATGGTCGTTTCAATCGGTTGGGAAATCGTTGTCGACCTTGCTGTCGTCGTCGTCGGCGACGGTGGCGGTGGCGTCGTCGTCATCCTTGGTGCTGGTGCACTTGTCGTAAATGGCCGCCAAGTAACTTGTTCAGTGCTTTTGAATATCGGCCTCTGGCTCGTTTGCAACAGGTCGATTATTATCGGTTGCGACGATGGGCCCGGCGTCGGGTACGAGATTATCGAGTTGGGTGACGCATTCACCGACTGTATGGCTTTAGGCGATCGCGTCGGACCTGGTTTCCCAAGGGCGAGACTCAGAATCTGTAAAATAAATCTTTAGCATTTTTATGGAGCTACCACTGGTTTTATTCTCGTTTCGATTGATTCGCAACTATGCTAATTCAAGTAACTTGGTTATCTCTTTCTAGTTCAGTTTTCAACAAATATTTTTTGTATTCTCTTTCGTACTCAAAAACTGAATGAAAAATACAGAAGATGTTCAAAACCATCACGGAATTAGCGAAATAATAATTGTTGAAAAGAAAATAGTCGTTTATCATTCCCACTCGAATATAAGCATTAAAAATATTAATCGCAGAGTATGCAATCGCATGTATTACGATTCGAAATATCGAAATCGATACGAGAATAAAGATGAAATTGATGGGGCGCAAAAAGTGTCGACCCCACAAGAATAGAGCGTGGCAGAAGGATCGCGAAAGGTCGAGGTAATTGTGACCTCGTTACGTTTGCTGGAGAACGCGCTTAGGAGTAACAAGCAACGTTCATTTGATTTTCTTTCTTTCTCTTTTTTTAACGAGCATTGCACTATTGCGTTCCCGCTTAGGGTGTGGGCTATGATAAACACGATTATAAATTATCGACGAAGGATAACCCACGCAAAAAACTGTGTATGAGAGAAATACCGGTAGGGTATTCAAGTCGGAGAATTTAGAGTCGTGTGTGGTCGACATATAAATAATTGATAGTCAGAATTTTAACAAAAATTATGAATCATTTATGTCGTAGAAATGTACCAATTTCAGTTGAAATGAAATTCCATTCATATTTCACGAATTTGCGCCAGGTCAATACGACTGAGATATTCAACATAATGCTATAAATATTTACATTTTCACTATTTTGTGAAAAAAAAAATCATTGCACACCCGCTGTGATATATGTTTGATATAAAAGAAACGATATAGTGTGTTATTATTATTAAATTTTTGAAAAAAAAGAAAAGAGAAGAAAATCCTTATGGGATACTCTCAAACTTCTTATTGCTCCTCATGAACATTTTTTTTGTTTTTGCAAAAGTCCCAATCTCTCAATAAGTGGTTAGATTCATCCGATGAAGTAGAATTTTTCCACAATTCATAAGATTTCCTACGAATACAAATAACGTATACAAATACGTATACAAATAAAAAATTGTCACAAGATTGAGTGAATCGGTGTTCCTCAGAATTTTTGATAAGCGAAAAAGAGTGACATTCAAGAAAGCTGGTTCATTCATAATTAACCCTTCGTGACACACGCAAATAAATCGGTAAATTTTAGAATCATCTGTGGGAGTTTCTAACACACTGCGAGTTAAATCATTGCAAACGCATACGCTCTGGGAAACACCAAATAAATTTCCATGAAAATTCCAGAAATGTATTATTCACAATTTTTTGGATACTAATAATTAAAAGAAAAAATATCTTCGTTTTGCTCGTAGCACGTGTAACGGAGGGCCTACTAAATCATTGTATCGATAAAACAATAACAAGTGATTTAAACTTGCCTTGTTCGCCAGTAATTGTTCCACTTCTGTGAGAGTCTTCGGAGTTGAGCTGTCTCTTGGGTTAGGTTGTTGCAACTGCAAAAAATAATTTACATTTAATCATTGCTTCACGATATTCCCGATGCGCGTGTTTTCTTTTAATTTTAAGTTTAATGACTTAAAAACAATGTTTAAAATCATAAAAAAACTTGTTCTTTTGTTAGCGAATTTACACGCAGGTAGATTTACCAGAGAATTTAAGAAAGCCAAGTCGTCGAATGTTGTTCCAAAGGGTGTCTGACCCGGTTCATTTGTCATCCTGGTAATCGCACTATTGATAGTCGTCGGAGCTAAAGTTGTTGTTGAGGCCGTCGTCGTTGAAGCCTGAGTTGTTGTTGTTGAGGTAGGAGCTTGTGTTGTTGTCGTAGTCGTCGTTGTAGGAGCCTGAGTTGTTGTAGTAGGAACTGGAGTCGTTGTCGTCGTGGTAGTCGTTGTTGTTGTCGTTGTAGTGGTTGTAGATGTTGCAATGGTCGTGGTAGTTGGCGCGGTTGTCAGAGTCATCGTTGTGCTGGTTCGATCGGGGGTCTGGGTTGAGGTACTTGAAGTGTCCAAGAGTCTGGATCCCGATGTAACCGACGAGCCACTGAAGACCTCCACGAGAGGATTTATGGGAGCTGACATAATCGGGGATCTCGAGGGATTCGAGTCCTCCTGTGTAACATAATTATGTGCACCCCGCGCAACGAGGCACCAGTTCCTCGATAAATATCTACATTCGAATAATCGTACACACGGTACGAGCTCAGAAGATACCATACGTACATATACAGTATCGTTCGAATGTATAATACGGTATCTTAGCCAAGAAATGATTTCTATTGAGACAAAAAATCTTCCGCAAAATAAATTTCAATTAAATTGTGAAAACTATTACGTAAAACCAAATGAAAAGATAATTATCGCCTCTTTTTTCTTGATATTTGCATATTAAACATTAAAATGATTGCTTACGTACTATAAAAATGGCAGTTTAACTTTATTCTACAGATAATTATTGGCAGAAAAATATTTCAATTGAATAACAAAACTAAATTGAGGAAAAACAAAAATTAAACAGTATAAACTTCAAATTACCAATAGTGTATTAGATGCTACGGAAGCGGTGACGACCGGTGATTCCGTGGTAATACCAAAGATTTGATCAAGTGGATCTTTCCATGGAAAGCCTGGTGGAGCTGTAACTTGACCACCATCGGTTTGGCTATTCGGTATGATGTCGAAGGACGTTTGTTGTCGAGAACCAGTGTTGGATGCTGCGCCTTCATTTAACGAGCTCTTGAAGTTGAATGAAAAACGAGAAAAATAAAAATTTCAATAGCCTTAAAAGAAAAAAAAATATCTCTGCTAATTTAAACTATGTCACGACGATTTCGAGGTAAAATACTTTTTGTCTACAGCTATAAAAGTGAAAAGGAATGAAACACTCAGCAGGAGAGATTACAACGATAATAAATTTTCGGAAACACTTGATTACCGTGCACTTGTGGCGCGTGGAATTCAAGCGAGAAAATACGCTTTTATATTGCTGTGTGTATGCATTTATTTATATATATGAATATGCATTATAATAGCTACTCACGGCCACCGAGTTTATTTTGACGCTAACGAGCCTCGAATTATTGTTTGCCGTATTGCCACCGCTCCAGTAGTTGATGAACTTCTCCTGAAACATCAAAGAGGACCCAACAACATTGGCCGTTAAGGTTCTTGCGATACAACGCGATCGGCGACTCTCAACTCGATCGTAAATCACGCCGAGAGTCTGACCCCCCGCCCCCCCCCCCCCTTTATTTAACCGATCGAGCTATCCCCCGAACCTCCTCTGGCGCTCGTTTGTTTCTCTCTGCTATACCTGTCCAATGTACACGGTGCTACGTTGACCTCCGACCTCTTGGCTTCTGCTCGCCTCATCCTTCTCTGTTTCCTGAATAATACGACCACCCTGAGGATTGACATCCGACGGTGTTACGATTGCCGGTGATCCTACTGAACTCGGTGGCATTGTCGTTAATCCTCCGAAACTTGCCAACTTCGCGTTGGATAATCCTCCATTGAGCAAGAAATCATTCTAAACACCACCAACCCGTTTATTAATAGAAGAGTTTCTGCCATTTCTCCGAAAAGGAAGAAAATATGAGCTCCATAAATATATCGAAAAATGACTACGTGCTGCTTCATCGCTACAAGTTCCAATTGTCACAATATACTACGATAAATGTGCCAAGTGCATTTATATTCAAGAATGTGCTGCTGTGCTGTATTTATACAATTTAAAATAAAATCTATGTACAACAGAGTCATGGTTGAGCAACATCATGTTTCGATATTTTCACGCTGAAAAAATAAGAATAAAACTCTAATTGGGCATACATTTACAACATTTTATTAAGGTTTGCGATTTTACGAGCACGATGAACGATTATTACTTGATAGACACAATTTTTTTTTTTTACATGGTTAATACAAAACACATGGCAAACGATTTATAGTGAGCAACTCGAAACGGAGAGACGTAAAAAGAGTTACGAGAGACATTTAATTTGAGACACAAGCGTTAAATGAGATGCAAAATCGAATAGACAGAAGATTAAAAGATTGAATGGTAATATTTTGTATGTACTTGAGGTCGCGAACTGAGTAATAAATAAGACAGGTGAAGAAATACCATTGTCGTGCTGGTAGATTGACTAGCGACGGAATTGGGACCATCTCCGATGGGACCTATTGAATTACCGGTAAGTCCGAGATCGACTTGGCCGGGGAAGCCTCCGGGCTGGATTCCGAAATTGGCAAATATCGATGATGGACGGTTATTATAAAGAGCGGCATTCTGATTATAATAGTAGGCCTGGTTATTATTCTGTTGGTTATCAATAAACACGGGTCTGGGCCGGTTAGTTGTGCTCGTGGTAGTGCTAAGCGAAAACACGACCTCTACGGGATTTGATGGTGGATCCGGTATTACCGTTCCATTTGGAAACTTCCTGACAAGTTTCCCATCCGGAAATATGCCAAAAATGACGTAAGGGCTGTCCACATTTCGAGCATCGATGAGATTGTCCTCAGGGCGTTTGCGAACGATCGTCTTGTTGGGGAATATACCGTAGACCAGATAATCCCGAAGTGGTGTCCGCGTAGAAGAGCTGACGCTGAAACGAGGGGCTGGGGTTATTCTCGAGCCACCAAACCGACCAAGATATTGGGTGGTCGCAACACTCGGTGGCGTCGATGGTGTATTCGGATTTGCACTCGTGGTGAAAGTTGGATTCATCATTGTGCTTGTATCATTGGCAATCATGGTCGTTGATTGAGGTGTCATCGTACTCGATTGCGTGGTCATCATTGGATTTGCCGAAGTCGTTGTGGTTGTAGTTGAGGCAGTGCTGGTCGTCTCGGTAACGGGTTCAGAAGTAGTCTGAAGAGTAGTTTCCAACGAAACAGCAGTAGCTGGAGTCGGCATTGTCTCTGGTTGGGATGGTGCGTTTGTTACAGCCCCGTCACGGCTAATGATTTCGGGCACTGTCGTTATTGGAAGAATAGTGGATGTTTCGGTAGTTATCGAGGTAGGATTAGGAGTTGAAGATATCTCGGAAATGCTCGTTTGGGTAGGTAGTGTGTTCGCTTGCTCGTTGTCACCTGCCGTCCTTTGGGCGGTTGCTGTTGTTGTGTCCTGGAAACCGGCAAGCGAATTAGGAATTTCGTTCGTAAGGGTGGGGCTTGTTTCAGGTATTGACGTTGACGTTTCTGGGATGTTGTTAGTGATTACTCCGGGATCACCCGTTGTTACTGTAATATTTTCTAAGTCTCCAACAGCCATTCGGCTCCACTGGCTCGAATCGTTTTCTACTTTTGTTTCCAATTGTTCTACGGTGCTTTCTGTGGTTAGTGTTGTCTCGGAGGGCTGATTAGTGGTGATGTTAGTAACATCGATGGCCGGGGTTGATATTAAGTCTTCTTGGGGAGCTGGGTTTGTTGAGCCATTTGTTGCCATTGATGGTGTTAGTGTCGTTTCTTCTAAAGCATTCGGACTCATTTGTGTTGTTGGTATCATTGTGAGCGTTGTTACTTGTGTACTTATTACTTCAAAACTCGTTGTAGTTTGCTTTAAAACCATCGGTGTCGTCATTGCGGGCTGATTCGATTGTATTTCGGTGACGGTGCTATTTGCAATGGTTTCGGTTCCATTATTTGGATTCAACGAAACGACATCGTTCGTATCATTTTTATCTGTGTTATCGAGGAAACCACCTAACAATTGGGGTACGTCATCTACGCTAAAAGGATTTGTAGATTCCGTAGTGTTTATATTCAGAATACTGCGAGTGGTAGCTTCCTCGGCACCCCGTACAATGCTATTAAGGGCAGAATCTGTTTGTTCGGATGAATCGGATAATATATTCATGAGTCTTAACATCATTCGAGACAGCAAACTATTGTCAAATGTACTCGACGTATCTGTGTTGTTTGGGTTACCTAATTGAGCACCTATCATATCTACAATGGTTTGATCACGCATAAGTGAATCGCCGTTTTCTAATAGTGTTTCAGAATTAGTGATGTTATTCACGGTACCCTCGGAATCCGTGATCAACATTGGAATTCGTGTTACTCCAGGTCCTTCCGAAGTTGTCGTTGTTGTTGAATCTCTAGATTGTGCCACTATTTCTATAGACCCTTTCGTACTGGTCTCGTCACCACTCGTTGATATAAATATTGTCGTTTGTTCCGGTGGACTTCCCGAAAAAGTGGGTAAAGTTGAGGGAAGCTCTGTAGACTCCGGTGTTGTTGATTCAGATATCGTGATTGTTTCAGTCATCATCGAAATAGTCGTAGTTTCGGGCACTGAAGTTCCCGTTTCAATCAAGATTTCAAGATTCGTGTTATCATCCCTGACGTTTAACATTTCAGGACTGCTAGTTTCAGCCACAGTCGTTGTTTGTTCGGTCTCAGCAGCTATACTTGCTATTGGAGTAACAATCGTTGTCGTTGGATCTTCTATGCTTGACGGAGAGACGGTCACCACGTCTAAGTTTGAATTAGTTACGTCATCGAATGAAGTGGTATCAATCATATTCCTAGTACTCATAATGGAATCCGCATTGAATTCAGTTGTCGAAATTGGCATAGTCGATTCATCAACGGATGTTGTAAAAACGGTAACATTTTCCACATCTTCCGAATAAATTATTCGTCCTAGAATTGGTACTTCTGTACTTTGGGAGACCGCTACAATATCTGAAGTAGTTACATCGTCAGATATAGTGATATCAATCATATTTCTAGTACTCGTACTGGAATCCGAATCGATTTCGATTATCGACATTGGCGTCGTTGACTCGTTAACAGAAGCAGTAACATTTTCGACATCCTCCAAATAAACTATCCGTCCGAGAAATGGTGAATCTGATGTAATTTGGGAAGTGGTAATACTTTGAGTATTAGCTTCTGCAATCATCGTTGTTTCCGCCATTATGTCTGTTCTTGCAGTTACCGCCACTGGCATGTCTGACGAAGCGGACATTTCAGTGGATAAAACTGTTCGTATTGGGGCTTCAGTGGATTCTAAGGTCGTCGCTAAGGGTAGATCTGAGGTTAAGGTTGCATCGGTATTCAAAATATCATTTTCACTGTCAGGCTCAACGGTCATATCTGGCACCTTTTCCGTAATTACAGTAGTAGCTTCGGTGGAGGTAAGAACAGTGGTTTCGGGTACAGCCATTGTGGTTTCCGGGCCCTGGGTCGCAGTGTCTCCAACAGTAATGGAGTCTGAGTTTTGGGTGGTCTCTATCGTTGTTACGGAGCTAACATCCATTGTTATTGATTCTACGTTTGTCTCATTTATTGGTAGAGGGCTAGGTGGAATGGTAGCAGTGTCGTTGTTAGCGTTAGTCGTGTCATTAGAGTCAATAACTGTTGTGTTTTGGGTCTTCGCTACCTGGGATACTCTGCGAAATTGCTGTTGTTGTACGTCAGTCTGGTCAAGTTCATTACTTATGCTGGCCGTTTCCAGGGCATGGTAGAATGTTAGCACTTTAGGCTCGCTGGGGCTCTCGATCGAGATAGGTGGTGCCGAGCCTGAATTCTGCAAGCATAAAGAAACGGTGCGGGGTGCTGTACATTTTTTTTACGATTGTGCACGTGTATGTGTGTGAAGTCATCTTGAATTTCTCTAAGGTTCGTGTTTTTTCAAATACTGCTCGATTCTCGGTAACGAACGATTAACGAATGGTCGTTATACCTGATCTACAGATTTAGGCTGTACATGCTGACTGAATGATAAGGAATAGAGTAAGCCCGCTCCATCTATCGGGAAATAGATGAACTATATTATAACAGGGAATTGGTAAACCGACACTGGTACAAGTAGAAGGTTTTACATGAGAAAGATACTTTTGTTTTACTTGTTTGCTAGTAGAAACCTGCTCGACTACTTTCAATATATTTCATGCAGGTAACCGATCTACCCGCGTCAATATATTACTTGATTTGTCCCTTTTGGTAAACAAATGTTACGCTTCGAGTAACCACATAGGAGAAACTAAAATCTGCAACTGGTTCAATGGAACCTCGGTATGAATTGTCTTTTCCCTCACTATTCGGTATGAGACAAAGAACGATAAAAAAAAACGTATGAGCAAGTAAATTAATAAAATTTTTGGTATCCCATCGTGCAATATGTGCAAAATTGAATGTTGAACAATAGGGACGGGCATGCACTACCTGTTCCCCCTCCCTGTATCTGTACTGTACCTGTACTCCTACATCCACCCACACTGCCCCAGATACCGAAGTATCTACAAATACAAATGCATGTGAACGGCGTATGCCGACAATATATACATATCGTGCAAACCTCCAGACTCGATCCGCAAACGATATTATGACGGCCAGAGTCACTTGAGCGGCTCGTAAAACGTTATACTTTCACTGCTCTGTGCGTATAACCTTTGATACAAAAGCCTTGCTCCCAGATGGTATGGGAGTAAAATATCAGCGAATTACAAGAAATATGACGTAAAAATAATTTCTCCGAGGGAGGCTTGTCATTTTTAGTTAAACGATTATCACAGGCAAGGTAAAAATAAACCTACATTGCTAGGAAAATATATTTATTCCAATTTTTTAAATGTGGCATATGGGTGGATATAAGCTTTACTCGTTATACAAAAAAAAAGACATGGAAATAGAAAAAGGGGGAGGAGATGAATTGTTACATTAACGAAGATCGTTCGTGCCGAAGACAGTGAAAGTTCCGGTGGTGTTATCAGGGCTGGTAGGATCATCGGTCCAAATGATCCTTGTTCGACCCAATAGAACGGGTTCTGATATTATTTCGGTATCTTCATCAGGCAATCTGGTGATCGTGAGTACCTTCGATGCAATCATAAAATAAAATCAGACCTGCGAAATTGTTCGTGGATTCTACCCCCAAGGCCATAGATCTTTATCAATATTTTATTATCATTAATATTATTATTATTATAGTCACGGATTATTATAATTATTAAATTTTATTACTACAATCTACAAAACAACGTGCAATTAGAATTTAACTCGTCTACCCGCTCAAAAATACTGCGTTTATTTACGAAGGCCTCGATCCTGCCTTTTCTCATTCTGTGATCGGACTTTCTGACAATCGTAAACCAATTAGCAATGTACAAATAAATATTTACAATATCATAAGAATACAAAGCAATATTATTTTACAAATGGTGAGTACACTCGTCGAGCTAGTACTCTTGACGCGTATATTACAAGTCATAAAAAAAATATATGATAAGTATCTTACTTCGGTTGGCGTGAACGGTGTGGTTGAGCTTGTAAGGAGAGGTCCAGCTGGTTCAAGGACGTTTGGCTTTCTTACAAACAACTCAGCACCTTTATAACGTGCGCTAAAACGCGGTGGTGAACCGCTCGGTGTAATTCTCTTTCCCAAATCCTAATTTCAATGAAAGTAATTATAAATTCAAACACGATAATGTTGAGAATTGAACACAATCGAACGAGAAACATTTTTCATCGATCCTCTTCTGACTTACCGAATTTTGAACATCTCTGTAGGCCCCAGCAAAAATAGGAGTTCTATTTCCAAGAGCACCAAGAAGAGGTGCAACTGTGCTTCTAAGTTGTTCGAGGAAAGTTGCGTTGCTGTTCAAAAGAAAAGTAGTTCTCGTTGGATTGAATATATTACTGTCGGATTGACCGCTATCACCATTGCTGCTCCCTACGATACCGGATACTCCGCTACTCGTATTCGTGGGCTGAGTGTCGTTGGAGATTTGGACATTGAGTGTCGGTTCCTGCCTTGCCGAACGTTGGGTCGAACTCGATGCGGATTCTCTCACTATCGAATGAAATTTTAACGGCGCTTTCGGTGTGATCGCTATACTGCCAATCGACGATGACTTCTCAGCTGGTACTGCATTCACCACTATCACCTTAGGAGCTTCCGAGTGTCGTCGATAGGTTGCAGTTCTAGGACGAAATTCCCGTCGTCTACCTGGCTGCAAAGTTTTTTCGGTCGTACTGATTTTAGGCGCTGCTTCAAATTGCTTAAATCCATCTGACTTTTTCCGCATATACCGATTATTCGATGAATCGTTCATTGGTATTCTCTCAGTTATCGCAGATGCGGTCACAGTCAATTTTGTTTCTGATGTTGCCGGACTAATCGTCGCTATTGTTCTCGTTGTAGAAGATCCCACGGTCGTTACCGACTTTCTCGTTGGCTCTTGCCAATTTCTATCGATATAGGCAGAATTCCAAACTCGCGATTTTTTCGTTGTCGTTGACGGACTCGTGGAACGTCGCATTGATGATTCTTCGGTGTTTTTCAATCGAGAAGGTTCCTGAAAGTTCTTGTCTATGTGAGCGGAGATCCAGGCTCTCGATCTTTTCGTTGTCGTGGAAATATTTTCTCGAGGAAGTTCCTTGGCCCGTCGCGACAAGATCGGAGGTTTTGTCGGTTGGGTTTTCGTTATCGATGCATTCTCTTTTTTAATCTCTGAACGAAGCCTCGAATAAGAAATAGTTGTTGTTTCAATCAAATCGTTATCGTGCACATTTTGACTGAACTTAGTTGTTTCCTCTTTGTCTTTGAATTTACGAGTTTCAGTCACCCTGGCCAGCTTCTTCTCCGCTCTTGGATCTTTTATAACCTCGGATGACTTCAATCTTTTCGACACCTTTGTTGAAATCTTTCTCTCTTCAACGATTTTCGCGGTTGTTGGCACGTCCGATGATCTTCCCATGGTCTCAGGTTTCTTAGCACTGGAAACCGTCGTAATACTATCATCGTTCCTCGATTCGTATTTAACTACGAGTTTCGTGGCACTTTCCAGCTTCTGTCTCGATCTCGCAACGTATTGAGGATCGGTGGTCTTCTTCAAGTGTTCCTGAAACCGGTCTTCGCTCTAATTTTTCACGGTCTTGCGGTCGTTTCACGTATCGCATTAGCATCAACATCATAAAAAGCGTCATTTTAGTTCCTTTCAAAGATTTCGCTTGTATTTGTTTTTTTTTTTTAGGTGATAAAGTTTTAGGTTAGTTGCACACGAGATTGAAATTAAAGATTGACCCGAAAGAAAAAAAAATATAATTTCCATAAGCATTCGGCATATTAATTTTATTGTCGTCGGTCATGCTGCATGCACTCCGCGAGTTATATTATTATACATTGTCTTGAAACTTATTACGGTTATGAATATATACGAGACGTGCTCTGTTTAGCTGAACGTTTTTTGTTAAATTTTTTTAATTCAAAGCCTCAGCGAAGCAGCGAGCTTTCGCTCTCTCTTTCTTGCTCCCGGAAAGATTATCCAGCGTAGTATCATCATATCTTTCACTTCGCGAAATCACTCTTTTGCCAAGTAAAGTCCCCTCCCACCCCTCATGAATAATGTGCGATGGATTTATGACAGGGGGTGAGTTCGATGAACGTGTAACAACGGTTCACCGCAATGTGCCAATTATCAGTTTTTGTATCTCGTACTTAAGGTCGGGAAAAATTTTTATCGCTCATTTGTACAACGGATAGACGAGATCTACGGGATCGGACGAGGTACGAAATATCGAGACGATCCAGGCGACGAATGGTCGCATTATCTTGCCGAACCATGTACTCATTGCATCGGATAGAAACTGAAAACGATTTGCGGAAAAAATTCTTGATTGTGACGATGGATATGCCGATGATTGCAGTGAATAATATTTATTTACAATTTTCTACTCAATAGAATTATTTCAATTGAATAAAAAAATAATAAAAGTTGGACAACGAAAAAAAGACAGATTTGTAAATTATACATTTATAGCACGATTGGATGAATACTAATAATTATTTACCAAAATCGAATTAAAAAATTTATTATTGTTAGGCAAATTCATTAGATTCAATATTTATATTAAGTAATACACATTCCTTTCAATTTAAATCTTTATGGCAATGAAAAAAAAAATTAAAGTCTGATCAACTTAATCTACTTAATCTACTGGATCCTACGCAATACTTTTTTAAAGAAGTGTTTGTTCAATGGATTAAAAACAAAGAATGCTGGACAGAGAGAGAGAGAGAGAGAAATAGATTTTAGAAATGTGGACTCATTAGTGACCCGATTGTTGTTGGCAATGTCATTCGTTTTCTTTTCTTTTTAATCTGGAACACGGCTCACGTGCCAAAATGGTGAATTGCGCAACAATTCCTTTCCTTTTGGACGGTGCCGAGATCCATAAGCTATCTACTCTCGCGCGATCGAGCCGAAACGCGTTTACCTCGCCCGCCTCCACCGACAACCGATCCGGTTACTTTCTCCAAGGATGGATGTCCGAAAAAAAAGTATAAGGGAATAAAAATAAGAGCAACCGCGTCGACCATCAAAAATGCAGAATTACAAGACCACGCCCAATTACAAATCGCGTGGAATTTTCCATTCCCCGGATTGTAATAAAAAACCATTCGCTCCGAACAAAAAACTCAAGTATTCTGATCACAAGGTGTGCAAGTATGATGTGTGTGTCTCCCTTTGAATATTGGTGAACAGGGTAATGACAGTATCGTGGGAGATGTGGATAATACAAAATTTTCAAAATTCCAACATCAAAGATCTTTAGTATACACAGTTTTATACAAAAATGAAAACAGCATTATATTTGAGAAAAAAACGTCAACTTCAAGAATAATTCATTGACCCTGAACCTCAAGAATTTAACAACACATTAAAAAACGAATATTATTACCCTTTTTCTTTTTTTATTGTTGTTTTAGGTTTTTGTCACTCAAATAAAAAATGATCGACAACTGTGAACGCCAAGCATACTAAACCAAGCGAAACGTCATTGTCCAGTCTCGATTGGTCATCTATGACGTTCAGAAAAAAGCCGACCTGGCACGAGTCATGTGTGTAAATTCCAGGCCATTAACGCATGATTGAGGCAAAAAAAATAGAAACACTATTTCACCGATTCGATGGAAGTGGTCCAAAAGTTCGACGTTTCGTTGATGGGTGGGCCCGGAAGATTTGTAGTAGATACCGAAAAAATGGATGTTACCGTCGTAATAGGACGCTCCGAGGTTGAATTCTCGACGTCCCCATCGAGGATTTTGAACTCCGAAGATACGGACGTTGAACGCGTTAGCCGAGTCGTAAATTTTTCCGAAAATCCCTATATATACGTCGCAATATTTTGTCTTTTTTATGCATACCTTAGTTTTGATTAATTATTGAATTAAATTGGCAAATATTTTCAAAGAATGATTTTTGCACCATTCTAACACTAACACCCGAAGCGCTAAGAATATTCTTAGGGTTTTCGAAGTTCTTTTTTTTAGCAGACATTGGAGTATGAAATATTAAACAGATGAATGTTTGTGTCAGTATATAAAAAGTGTTAGATAATGAGAGATAGAGCTGGTAAAAAAGAGAATTGAAAAGTAATAGAGGAAATTATCTTTCATGGATTACATGCTTTAAGACATGAAGAGAGAAAATTACTCACCCCTGGTCGTACAGTCGCCTCTTTGGAGTTCGTATTTTTCTGGAAACAAATTATTTTAAAAACGGATTATCACCTCACTAATTGTAAAATAATGCGATTCAATTAAAAGAATCATTTTCCCTAATAGTACTGTAAACGAGGCACGCAATCGTCTATTTTACCATGAAAGCTTCAATTATTTTTCCATTCTAAGATCGTGGAGCTACTTAAATTTCTTTCACCGTGTACCCTTTCGATACAAACTCACTACTTATATAAGCCTAATAAAAGTGTATTCGATACGAACTCCAACTGTATCATAAAATAAGGTCAATCACTTTATTTTTTTGTTAATCAAGTGAATGTTGAGTTAATTTATCATTGAAAGCATAAACATTTTACCGTTTTATTAACAAAAAAAAATTAAATTGGTAATTTTAAATAGAATAATTGACTACTTTTGTAAAGTTGCAAAGTTTTATCGATCTCAGAGTGACTATGTTAATTCTTCTATCTTCAATGATATAACAAAATTTTTTTTTCAGATTTAAGTGAGTGTTTGAAGGGTAAACAACCGTTAAATTAACATTTGAAAACCAAAAAAGACTACTCTGAAGGTTAACCCAAAGACACGCATATTCAAAATAATCCGGGTATCAATGAGGTGATCATTTACGTACCAATTGCGCAAGACGTGCTTTGAAGTTTGCTGGATAATTGTCACTTTCTTCGAGTTCCACATCGGATTTTTTGCCATCAGAAGTCTTTGGGAAGGTTTTTGAGCCTCTGGAACCCTTTCCAGAGAAATTAACGGGCCGTCTGAATCCCTTAGATTTCGTCGAGGTTTCGATTATGCTCGAAGTTGTTGACTTGGTTACTTCGTTCGATGTAGGGATTTCATTGCTGATGGCAGTCGCTGTAGTTTGAACTGTCGTACTTGTCACAGGTGCAGTTGATGTTGTCGTCAGATCCTCATCGAAATAGGCAGGTCTTCTTTTTAGAGTCCAGCCGGGATTTCCTCTCAGGGGTGGTGGAGTACTGGAAGTGTTATTCTGAGGACCTGATGGTGGTTTTGGTGGTGGACCTTCGGTGGCAATTTTTCTACCGCGAAACCCGAGGCCATGATTAAAAAAATCCTCTTTCTGAGGTGTACTAAGCGTTGGAGGAGTAACAGACGTCCTTCCACGAGTTCTATTTTGTGCCTCAGTCGTGCTTTCTATTTTTTCTCGAAATCTGGAAGATTTCGAAGTGGTGGAACTTGTTGGCAATGATGAAGGTACGCGACTGGAGGCCATCGCAGTTTCGGCAGTCGCGAGAATCATGCTAGGCTCTTCTTGGATACCTGTTGTTATTTTAGGATTCACTGATATTTTAGTAGACGTCACTTTTGCCCTTGATCTGCCTCGCTTTTCCGGTTCCAATGTTTTGTCCAGAGGAGCCGATGTCCTAACTCCCGAGATCTTACTCCGCCTCTCGGAACTACCTGCACTTATCGATTTGCGTCCTTCGGTCTCAGTTCGCCCTGATATCGTTTGAGACTTACTCGTGTTTGATTCCTGACTTCTCCCACGTTTTCCAAATCTTATGTCTTTTTTCTCAGGGTTCCTTGACTTTGTCTCTGAATTCCTTGAACGTTGGAGTTCTTTACGAGATTCGGTATTCTTGTCTAGAAAATTGTCCGCCTGCTCGACTTCTGCGAATCGCAACGATCCTCTCCTCGTAGATGTTGGTGTTGCAGTCTCCAATGGTTTGTCATCATCAGAACGGCCTCGAGCTCGGCTCCTGCGACCTCGGCCTAGAGAATTATTTTTTGGTGGAGGCGAATCCGATTTTTCCAATTTAAGTTCACTCGTTAATGGAATGTCGATGCTGATGCTTTCTGATGCCGCCGATACAATATCTTGTTTCTTTTTTGTTGAAATTTCATCGGAACGTCTTTCAAACGTGACTTTTAAACGGGAGTGACTAGGGATTGACAACGGTTGTTTATCCTGCGTAACATGTTTCCGGGAGTTTTCTTTCAACGTGGCAAACCTGCCGGAAGTTGGTAATCCACTTCGGAGATCTCTGGAAGATAGGGTAGTTTGTATCTTTCTACCGGTTCTCGACCTTGGAATTTCCGTTGTTCCGGAAAATACAGACGGACCGGTGAGATCGATTTTACGATCGCTTAAATCTTCATTTCTCGGGGCGATCGTGGCTTCTGTGCTTGTGCCAGCTGTATCTTTTCTCGAAAATCCATTTCTAGTTCGAAACAACGAAGCTCTACGTGGTTCCTGTTTAACATTCTCATGACCGCCCGTGCCACTTTCAGTTTCGCTGTTTCCTACTCTTTTCTCTTCAGGTGTAACATCAATCATCACATCGCTTCGCGGACTCGTGGACGGGCTTTTTCTCGAGCTCGATGATAAACGCCTCCTGTCGGAACTCAAAGAAGGTGAAGGGGACTGACTTGATTTTCGAGCGTTTCCAACTGATAATTTGATATCATGGTCGAGGCGAGAACTCCTGAAGGTACTCGTTTCACTTGTTTCGTGGTTTAAATTGCCCTCATTTCGGGATAAACTTCCTCTTCTACCATTACGTGTACGGCTCAGTGAGCGCGGACTCGATGAAGAGAAAGACACGGTACTCGTCTCGAGCCCTTCGCTAACCTTGGAATTGAAACGGGACCCTCCACGACTTCTCGATGGCGTCCTCGTCTCATGACCTTCGACCTATAAAGGACGATAAGACGAGAATATAAAATCGAAGTCCTCTCACCCGCAAATCTATACAAAAATCTGTATAATAATTGGAAATCAAGAGTAAAACAACTGGAATCAGCATAAAGATAATCAGCATAAAAAACAAAAACAAATCAACAACTGTAAATCCAACAATATTCCACAATCATTTCTTTTCATCTTAATTTTTTTTTTTATTCTGCACATGGGTCTATCCTTTCCCTATGTCCTTCTCACGGGAGACAGAGGTGGCATGAAACAGTTCTGCGGTGGACGGCGATCCAATTACCCGCAGGCTTTTTTTTATCCTCGTGCAAGGTTATCCGGGTGTCGCGTTTGTTGTATGTCACTGCGTATGGAAATTAAATAATTTGGGTAGCGCAAACCGGTTGGATTTTTTTCCGTCGTATGTTATTCAAACAAACCACTTTAAAAAGGAGTGCTAATCAATCAATATCTTTGATCATAGGCGATCAAATCAAAATCAAAATGAGGATACGTCTTCGAGAGAACCAGATTATGAATATTATAATTTATGTCTGATGAAGAAAGTAGACGGAGCTAAATATTTTTTTTTTCTGCCCTTAGGACAAAAATAAAACGAATCGTCCTTTGGCTCTAGGAATAAATGTATGAGAGAGGGAAATTTGCATAAACATGACATAACAACATAACGTACATAGTAGGTCCTTGGTAAACATATTCTTCCGGCCGTAAATAATTAGGTATGGAGATTAATCAACAACTTCATTCTTCTTGTTGCTGCTTTCAAGCTCTTAATAATTTGTCCTTTCGTCATTCGGCGATCGAGATCCGGCTCACGGAATTCAAAAATGTATTACACGTATATACATGATTCTGTTATCCATTATGAGTGAATATTAAATACGGACAATAAATGTTTAGTAACTGAACAATAAAGCGCATATAGTGTAGCGCGAACGCAGATCATTGCGCAATGGGAAATCGAGTACAAGGTTTACTTTACATTTTTATTGTTGTTGGTGTAAGGTGCTGTGAAATACTACACGGATCGTTAGTGCAAAGTAAACATTGCACTTTTATTGCCTGAAGATTCGTCATGTGAGAAACTGGACTTTAGTTAGATGTAATGAGAGAAAAATTATTCTGTGTATCGACATGTTTTGAGGTGGGAAAAATTTCTTTGTTACCTTAATAAATTTTTCATCTTGTGGAGATATTATTTGATACACGGTAGGCTTCAGTGAATATGACTCGATAGGCTTACATGGTTTTTTTATGCAAATTCAGCAACAGATTATACATTTATACGTAACTTTCCGAATTGTCATTGTTTAAGATTTAGGTATAAAGATATTTGCGTGTAACTTTACAACAAGGTAGATTTAATCATCCACGCATTATTTTTCAATTTTTTAAAAATACAATAACAATATCAAAATATTGAAAATGAAAAAAATACAATATGAGGCGTTGAAACGGGTGGTAAAAAGAAATGAACAAGAAGCTTATCTTTGGAGATACTGATCATTGTACTTTCCCATGAAGAACAAAGCTTCACGATTAGGCCCAAGGCTCGTATTTCGCACGAAGTGTATAAACTTATAGATATTCGAAGAAAAGATCGAGGCCTGTTTAGTTCGTAGTTAATTGGGGGGGATTCATCTTACAAGCACAATTTTCAGCGAGCCTACGTACAAATTTGATCGAATTAGAGGAATAATTGCTACGAGCAATCGAGCGTACTTGATACAAGAGATTATTATACAACTTCCTGATGGTTCCACTTGACTCCGTAAGCGGTGATTCACACGGCGATCACGACGAGAAGAGAAAATTGGTGAGATTAGATCGGACAGCTAATTTTAATTGTATAATTTTTTTAGCAGTATATATACGAGTGCATTTTTCCCTCCTTGTACTCGGCCTTTCGTTACAGCCCCGAGTCGATTAGTTCCCATCGAAGGAAAATCGTGCCATGATCGATTCGCATGTAAATTTTGGTATGTCGGTAGATTATTAGGCTAAATGAGGGGTCTCTGTGAAAGACACTTTCATGAAGCACTCGACCACGACATAAAACAAATAAATTGTGTCATAGCGATTTTTTCTTTCCCGCAATATGAATCGGTTACAACATTGCCTCGGCGCAATATTGATTGTTGCTTGAATAATCACCGCAGTCGCTTACGTGTTCGCGGATGTCGAAGAATAATGGACGACCAGCAAAATGTTCGTGCAACCAAATGAAGATGGGACACGAGAAACGACCACCGATCTTTAAACTGCACTCCAACGAATTACTACAATGATCGGTACTTGCCAGGATCAAATGTCAATTGCGTTACTACTATTTCGACATTTTTAATTTGCCATTTCACTCCAACCTTATAATGATGAGAAATTCATAAGGATGCACTGATTTGGGCACAATCTTGATGTTGTACACTGATTGACTCAACAATTTTCAAGAAAGCAAAGACGATCTTCGATCACTTGTGGGATCGAACTTATTTTACATCTACAATGCTTCTATGATTATTCGCTCGAGACCAATCAATAACTATCAGATCTTCCGTGTTTCTTAAGTTGAAAACTTTTTTATTAGAAAAATTTGCTTATGACGCTTTATATACTTTTTTAATTAAATCGATCATTTAATCATTTTTAAAAATCATTATTATTTTTATTTGTTTGAACTTGTATTTTTTCCCTCATTTTGTTATTCTTACTATCTTATATAATAATCTTATCATATTTTTCATAATAATATAATTCAATTACTGTTTTCAACTTTTTAATTGCGTTTATTGCAGAATCATTGTATTCCAAAATCCTGGATCATGATGACTGCAGGACCTCAATATTCTTTTTGACATTTTCTGCTAAAGATCATAAATCCGCTCAAAGAATAAAAAAAACTAACACATCCTTGATTTATCAAAATAGTCCTTAACTATTTAATGTTAATATACATTGATTATATGGATATTACATCGTATTCATAAGGATTTCAAACAAAAGGGCGCATAGGAATGTATTTGAGCATAAACTATACGCTCTGTAGACTTTAAGCTATTGATATACATTGATACACTCTCACCATATGGCTAATACGACATGAGCGAGTTTGTTGTTGCGCTATTTAATCTACCGGTTCGTTACGGTTGAGCCGTTGAATGATCTGTAAAATTTACATCTCGAAAGAGATCTCATTTCACTTTTAGCCTCAGATGGCGGGCATTTCCTCTCTCAAAATACCGTATCAGTTTAATCACCGTTACTGACACTGACAATGAGAATACGGTAAAAACACGTTATTTAATATTCGGTAATATTGGAGGGGTCCAAAATTCTTTCAATTTCCGTTTCTCTAACTGCTCGGTGTTCAGGCAACATTAATTACTTAAACACGAATGAAATACATTATAGAAAATCGTATGTTCGAAAATAGACAATTTGAAGCGTCTCCGATCGTTGGATCGGTGACTTTTATTTTTCTCGTAAATATTTCAATTAATTTCATTGATTATTTTAACTCATTATCATCTGAAATTAGGGAGTAGGATTTTTTTTCGCAAAAAGTACTTTCGATTCCTAATACATGCAAAAACTACAGGTTATCAAATATACTTATACAAATTATAATTAAATTTTTGCCATTCAATGGAATAATATGATTTTGCATGACTCGACATGGTAGTGGCTAAGTCGAAAATTTTCAAATACAGTACACGCAGCAACCCTTATGCACATATGTCTACGTATATATTTGTCATGCAACATATTCGCGATCGGTGCAATTTACATGGCCAGTCTCACTTGTTCGACCCTCATCGTTCCGTTCGATTGCTGTTGGTAATATTACTGGGCCCGGTTGGCGTTCTCTCACTCATATCGTATTTTACCTCACGAGCATGGACAATCGTTTCTGAAAGTAAAAGTGGGTGTCTTGGGCGAGTTTGGCTCTTGCGAGAGGGGTTAACCACGAATCCTTGGAATTTTACACGAGATCATATTCTCCTACTAAAATATATATATAGGAGATTTGTAAATAATCGTATTTAGGAGATTTTTAAAAGTATTGTAAACATATTTTCTACATATGACTATTTATCGATTTAGTTTCTTAATCATTATATCCATACATACAAAGATATATGATTATCTAAACATTTAAAAATATTTTTTTGAATTACGAAAACATATTGTAATATTGATTGAATATCCTGAAACATTTCATTTTGACATTTCATGAGAATTCACTTGATCTCGTGACGCGTTAGCTTCGTGCAAACAGTATACCATCGTTCTCCCGATACGTGTGAGGATGCACGTGAAGATCAAACTCGCAATTAGCTTTATGCAGCATCAAGAGCATGGACACCGAGAGCGAGAGAAATTAAAATTATAGTACAAACGAGCAGCAGGTTAAATATTCTTTCGTGTAAATGAAGAACCTATTATAACAGTATAGATGCTGTTACGAATCTCGTTTGTATATATACAAGAAAGCCTGAAAATTCTCATCGTCCTGCAAGAGCTAGATGATGCAGAGAAGAAAGAAATAAAACAACAAGAAATAATTAGTTGTTCCAAAGTTTACTGATACTATGTGCGAAAGGCCATTTTGCCTACTTTTAAATTATTACTCAGTCAGTCACGCTAACCCCCGTTTTCTGTGTAATGTTTTTAGAAGTATTGTTTTACACAATAGAATTTCAACGTCAAACCTTGAAAAAAATCCCATTTCTTAAGGAGGTTTTTGTATTTTTATATTTTCAATAAATGGTACATTGTCCTAGAAATTTATTCATCATTATTGCTATCTTTTGGATATTTTTTCTCCCAATTAAAAACTTTATTACAATTGTTATTATTTTTCTAGAACTAATACAGCGTATCATGATGAAACAAAGCTGTTATTTAGGCTCAAACATACTTTCCATTTTTTTTTTAATGTAAAGAAGTGTTGGAACCCAAACGAGACAATTTTACTAGTTTAGTGGGGAACAAAAAAATCAGCATTTCCACTTTATGAGAGTTGTTTTAAGAGTATATATTTTCACTTAGAAACAAAGAGAACTACAGAAAAGCAAAATAACGAGAAGCGCCCAAATGTGGAAAACAGAGTAACCATTAATCAGTACAGAATAATTTTTTGTGCAGATTCAGCTTGAAAACGTAGCCCATAAGCAGACTGAGAGAGGGCGTATTCCTTTATTCTATGTGGTCTCGAATAATTTACGACAAAATCCTTTCACGAAGTTTTCTCACGTTGGTCGCAAAACTCGGAGAATTGAAGCAAGAAGTTAGTTTATTATTCGTAACTCAATCGAATTTTACATACCATCAATTTTATGACAGAATAACAAAGTAATAGCTCGGAATACAACCAAATTTACGGCATTCCTTTAGCAATTAAAAATGCTCAATTACATATTTATGATTAATGGTAGTTATTTGCAACTGTTTGACAGTTAAATGTAAATAAATATAGATGTATACGATTAAATCCAGCCTATTCTTACGTGTTCGTATTTTATTACCATCGCTGTTTATTCTTCGTGATTCGTGAATCAATATAAAAAACGCCTAATAAATTCTCTTTCAATTCTCTTTCAATTGGTAGTTCCCTTTCTCTTTCTCTTTCAATTTGATAGTTCCTTTATACTTCCTATTTTTGATCTATTCCTTTATCACTTCTCTGATTTCTCTTACTTTCAATCTTTCATTTGTTTTACAAAAGAAAATGACTTATTAAAATGTTTATTCATGCAACATATAATCGACCTTGAAGGAGACACCCAGTTAAAGGCTAGTTCTTCCGTTACGAATTCGATCTGAAGAGACTGATCACGTGCCAATCTGACCGATGCCTTCACTTTCTACCGTATACGACAAACTTCCCCAAGGCAGAAGAGAAGGTCTTCGTTCCACTTTTTTAACCTGTTGTTTTGTAAAACGTTTATTTTTCGTGCTTTTTTTTCAAATAGTACAGCACGCGATCAGTACACTCTCCTTGATTCTTCTCTAACCTCTGAATTTCGCAAGAATTATGGGACGAACGATGGTCGACTGAAGAATTACCAGCAAGAGCCTCAGAAGTCCGCGATAAATGAGCCCATATTCACTGAGAAACTTTTGTCTACTACGCTTAGTCGCGAACTTTTTAATTTTCTCGACAAAAGCTCGAACGAAGCCTCAGATGTGAAAGGATGCGATTTAGTTGAGTACAAAAAAGTGTCATTCGACAACGTACAATGGACTCATCTGTCATGGCGATGAATTTCTTTCAGCCAAATTTCTACAAGTCTGAAAGATATGTCAAAGTATTACAAATTTCTAAAACATGATCAATGCATTGGCGAGATCTTTGGCAATACTCGCCCCGTTCGATTGGAGAAAGTAAAACGATTCGCGATCGTATGCATTTCCATTTAATTGGCGACGATCCAGCGTTGTATTAACGAAAGGCGAGATCCCTGACCATAATTGTCATTTGTCAAGTCATAAATTTCAGAAAAACGCTTCGTAAATTGAAAAAAAAAAAAACTGAAAGGAACCTCGACGATGAGATTGGCTATGAATAATTTGCTACATCTTTGTCGCTCCCGATCTTCGCATCGGATATCGTGCGGAGCGGATAAATCAAGAACCTGTCATAATAATTTGAAATGTGCGAGTCGCATGGTAAAAAAATTTATCGAAAGGGACGAGCTCGCGTAACGGTGTTATATTCTATCATCCGTTTTTTCTCTACTGCTCTTTTTTTGCTTGAACCCAGCCTGTTACGTCGCACAATTTATCCGTGACTAGAGTAGCTAAACGGTCGACGCATTGGCGATGGGGAAGGGTACAAAAATGACGGGTCGACCGGTTCGTAACGGAGTACTTGAGTGCTCGGATCGGTTATGATGCAAGTCGGTCGCTCGACTATAATCGGCAACGTGGATTTCGATTTTCAAACTCTACGCACTATGAGCCATGAAAAATAAGTAAAATATGGCCCAATTGGTATAAATCAACAGAAAAAGAGACTTAAAAATGCAGAGGTATGTTGATTAACGAAAAATAAAATTATTTGGCAAGTATTTAGTTGTCCGCCAAATATTATTGTTTGAATCGAAACTCAAGTTATTATTATTTTCAAAATTCAACTCATCCGTATTCATGTACGCGATCACAAGAAACGTTCAATTGGAAATTAGAATGAAAAATTAAAAATATACAACTGCACGTATGTTACATTTTTCATATAATGTTTTATCAGAATCTTACCATGCACGTACTTTTTATATTTGTTGAATATTAATTTTGAACAAGTTCCTTCCTTGCGTGTCAATAAAAAATATGCATACATAAACTTTGAAATAGAAGTGAAATAGTGCAGAACTATTGGTGAAAAAACCAAAATTTAACGAAATGTTCTCGTTGAAATTAAACAATTTTAATTGCAACTGTTCATTAATTCAATAAACTTATTCAATTTCTTGTTACCCTCATACAAAGCGTCATCTAATTCGAATTACGATTTTCGTTTTAAATTTACTTCGTACTAAAGATGAGTAAACTTAGAACGAAAACAATAAACGATAAAATGATAATAAAAAAAGAAGGTTCATCCCAATAAATGTAAGATTTTAGCGATTCGAACGTATTTATATTATTTGTTTGCTCGAGTAGGAACGCATAACGTTAGATGGTTATATGTAACAAGTACATTCCTAAATCGAACTCTATTTACATCATTATTAATGATGTACGAGAGAGAAACCAGATTATTGCAGCGAGTCAGCTGTGATGAACATATATAATCCCCCCTCCCTTTTGCAGTTATAAAGATAAACATATGAAGAATGTAGAAAATTACGTTATTGCGTCCAACAGATGAACCAGCTGGTATTAATATATAAAAAATGAGAACACACGTTGCAAACTCGCAAATACGCATAAGTAATTCTCGATAAGGATTTCGAAAGGAAGAGGCATCCAGTGCAAGCACTCTCCATAATGATTTAATATTGCAGCGGAGCATCGAACGTGCGTTAGAAAGTACATAATGCGAACAATCTTTCATTTTTTCTACATTATTATAATTACTGCGCAGATTATAGTGTCGATGAATTCGAAGCATAAAGAATATGAAATAATAAAAGATCGTCAATGAAGTTTTGAAAACTTGGGAATCAATGGTCGTTCAATTTTTATAAAAATTCACATGTAATTAATGCCCGATGTCGATCTATTTTTATAATTAATGCATCGCAATCCCATATAGAAATCACGATTGCGTTGGACACGAGGCGACCTCGTATGTAAATTGATTCGCCGATTCATCACCCGAGAAAAATTGTTTACTGAAAAGATTCTGAAGCGTCGGCATTTTAGTCATCGATTAATAATCGATTTCATAATGATCCCTGAAAGAATAATATGGTGCAAGGACTTCTCCGGTTAATTAACCCATTGTGCAATTCTTCTGACAAAGTCCAGTGCGTGTCAGTCAAACATAACTTTTATAACTACTGAATTTATTTCTCCAGATATTATTTAATCTGCAGAAACTGGCACCTTTCTAGCTTCTGTGCCAATTGATCAAATTTCCTTGCATGTTTATTGACTGTATTCGTCTTTATGGGTATGCTGATGAACCAAAACTCTTTTAAAAAATTGAAAGTTTTTTATATCGACTTATTTTAAGTATCAGAAAGAAAGTTTTATATATAGTTATCATGGAGATCGTAAATTTTCGAAAAAATTATGGATTTGTTCAATAAACTCCCCGCCGGATGCTATGTTGTCTTCAAAAATAATATTCCTTCAATTCTCGAAAATTCCTTCTGATTCGACTTTTTTTATATTTTTGAGAGTTATAGATTAGAAGATTAGACATCAAATTAGACATTTTCTGAAGGTTTATAAGGTAATAAAATTATCTAATCCCGTCCTTGGACAAGTTAATTCTTCACTGGTTAACATACGCATACAACAAAATGTCAAACGTATGTATATATATATACAGCAATAGAATTACACAATGTCACTCTCTCATATAATCAAGATGGTTGATGTCTTTTATTCAACTTCCGCTCGCCCCATATTATTCTCACCCATTTTCTTGTAAAATACAAGATAACTTGTGCGATTTATAGTTGCACCGATTGATTGTTGCACGCGAATCATTTATTACGTACTACGTTACGGTTGCAAAAAAATCAAGTTATACATGAACTATTAACCCGCGATTACTTCAGCTACATTTCTCTTTCATTTTTTATGAAAAATTATGTTAATTCTGACCATTTATATTAAAAATTATGTTCATTCTGACCATTTGTTATCATTTTTTCAAATCTATTTATTTGTTTAAGTAAACAAGGATTAGATATATTCTCAATCCTCGTCAATCATATATTATAAAATCTTCAACGAAATGTTGGACTTCTCTATTCGTTTTTCAAGTAATAATTGAAATATGGTCAAATCTTGATAGTGTCGAGTATAATGAACATCCTTATTGAGAAAAGTATTATCGATATTTGTTCTACCAGTATTACGATAAATTTTTGTGTGAATTTAAAAAAAATACGTATGATTAGGGCAGAATAAAGGTTGGCAGAGAATTGGCAGTTACTTTCCATAGAATATCTACGTAAATCGTATTTAATAATTACTTTATTAATGTGACGCACGCAATGTAATTTTGTCGAGGAGAACGGATGGAGAGAAAGCGTTGGCAATATCGACGCTCCCCTCGACAAAAAAGCCAATCGTCCTTGCACCGGTTAACGTCAATAATAATATAAAAATCTCGTAGGCTCGTATGCAGCGAGAAAAAATATCCACTTATATAAAAATGGCACGCTTCGAGGACGATTATTTATCTTGCATGATTTTCTTTTCTTCCCTAAACCGTCTAAAAAAGCGAACATTCATTACATGTTTAATTTCTTTTTTTTTGCATTTTTCAATCCGTCTAATGGGCACTCTAGTAAACTAATTGTAAAAAATTTCTATATTAAAATGAATACACAAGTATAGGAAGTTTTTATGCGGATACCGTGTATGAAATTTCAGTCACGCTGAGGAAAATCAGGTGACGTAGTATTTTAAAGACACGAGTACTGGTCAATAATATAAATATACTTGTGTGTTTGAAAAATAATGCGAATTGATTGAACTCGAGAATTATTTGGTGTCATGAGTGACGTGGCCAGCATTCGCATATGAAACTTTAGCTAATTGACATTGCAATAGGGAATTACAACGTGTCCCGATGATTTAATGAAATCCGATTGATTGACCAACAAACGCTCGAGATTTTCCGATAGCTAAAGAAGACATAATTTACGCGCGAATTAGCTAAATGGTAATTCCTTTTTTGCTTTATTTTTCAAGTCCTAGCTAGCAATGAACGTAAGTTCATTGAAACCATACCCTTTAGACCGTAGCGTTAAACAATTAATTTCATTTTTATTGTAACTCAATCATCAAATTTGAATATTAATTCAATCCTTATCATTGCAGGATTGATAATTAGCTTACAAAATATTGATCCCAATACGAACTTTATGTTATTTTAATACATCGCATATACAGATATAAAAGTATCTATTTAGAATGATTGCTGAAAAATGGTGAAAAAATTATTCCTAATAATGACCTCTGATAAATTTACTCATTTTTTTAATTTATATCAATACATATACCCATTTCGATATGCATAGTCCAACGAGAATTGACTACGTAATTGAAACGAGAAATAATACGATTCATAAGTATAGTCCCAGTCTTAATGTATCAAAACTAGGCTCTTTCTCCCTCGTATATATTCAGGAACAGAATCATAGACGATGGAAGATATGAGTGGAACGAGAGCCACGAACACGAAATCCGTAAGAATTAATCCATCGTTGACTACGTGCAGCATATACTTTTTGCATATAAACGTATGCGCCGCACATCATAAATACCACTTGCGAACCCAATATCTACGTCGACAAAAAAACATGGACGAACTGTACACACGTATAAACAACGGGTGTTCAAATTATAATGTCACACTTGTACAAATACGCGGTTCAATATTTTTTTTTCATCTTCCATTTGTCGAAAAATTATGCAAAATGATGTAGGAAATTTTGTTTTTCAATTAATTGGATTGTAAGAGCTTTCTGAATATGTTTGTATAAATACAACAATTTATGGCTTCCGGATGGATGCCGTGTAGAGTTTCAGCGTATTGCCGACGTTTCGAAAACGTTACAGTTTGCATAATCAGGGCTGAAAGCTCCGATACTGAAGCTCCCTGGTCTCAGGTAGTCCTTATATACGCATGGTCATCGTTCCGCATGACTGCACCAGACAATCAGAGTTTTTGATTGATCGGCTGGTCAATTAAATAAAAAACCGGGAGGATGGTGTGTCAGTTTGGATGGACCTGGTAACGTCCGTCTCTGTTAAGGTTGTTCGAGTGATTTCGGATTTCTAGGTCTTCTCTATGTTTCCTAGAGAAATAACTCAGTGGGGTGGCCAACATTTGAGCTTTGTCGAAAAGGATGGAGTGTCCTGTTTCCATCTTGTGTTCGGCTAGTGCTGACTGAAGAATATGGCCATATCTGACACACCGTTGGTGTTCCTTGATCCGTGTACTGATCTTCCTCCCGGTTTCTCTTATGTACATTTTTCCGCATGAGCATGGTATCTTATATACTCCCGGTGTGTTCAAAGGAGGTCTTTGATCCTTTGGATTCGGAAGCACTTGTGCTGCTATCTTCTTTTGTGGTTTGAAGATGACTTTGATGTTGTATTTTCTGAGAACTCTGCTTATGCGATCCGTTGTGCCTTGAAGATATGGAAGGACGGTTGTACGTATGGCTTTTTTATCTGTTGTTTCTTCTTCTCTGCTGCCTTCCCCTGCGATTTTCTTCTTTAGGCGTTCGATGTTTGTATAAAGGTACACATGGAACGATATATGATTCTAATACAGGTTTTAAAAGCTGTGTGAGTGTAAAAATGTAATTAATTATTTGTAAACGGTGGGCCACGAAAGTTACGAATTCTTATGATCCAGTGATTCAGGTGTAAATAAATCAAATGCATAGCCTGAAAGGCTTACGTAAAATGTGTCCCGCACGTGATAGGTATACCGTGAGAGCACGAAACGAGTCAATTTCATTAAATTTCATTAGCGCGTATATTCTCAGAAGCAATAAATATTCAGTTCAAAGCGAAAGCGTTAATCCCTTCAAACTGAAATGACAGAGGGTCTGATACTTTCCTTGTATTTAAAAGGCTAAGCATATCTTCGAGAAAAGTCAATCTTGAAATTCATAAGTTTATCCTTTCTCTATCGTTCAACTCTTTGCAAGAGAACTTCGTAGGTTGAGGATAATAGTCAATGTCAAACAGTATAAACACTAACTTCAAGCATCATTATTTCCACTAATTCTATCCTTTTCCACCTAAAACAATATATTCACAAAATCACAAGTATTTATTTATAATTTTTTGACTATCGCGTGCTGAAATAGCGCGCGTGCGTAATGATTCGATTCGCGAAAGGTCGCCGAATACTTAGCGTAGCGTGACGACCAAAAAGTAGTAATACTACACGCGCGAATTCTGTTGATCGGATGCTTGAACCGTTTGAACTTAGCCACCCTATATAAGTGTCCGATATACGACGTGCATAACACCACGAGTTGGCGAATGGCGCACGACTAGGCGTGGACCTGTAGACATGCTTTTTAAAGGATATACACAACGAGAACGTTCACGACATCGATACGGATACGTTGAATTTACGTTTTAAATACATTCGTGAGCACGCGGTGCATTAGCCGCAATAGCTCGAGAAACTTGATGCGAGAGTTTCAGTTCCTCGACGGCTCGAACACGCGTTTCTCGTATCCGAGTCTTTCGATCTCGTATGCATAAACACCTAAACATATATATGTATAAAATATGTATGTATATCACTGATGGTTTGAACGTTACAATCCCGATTTACAGCCTCGGTATATCACAAAATTCTGACCACCAAATTCCTTACAGACTTTTTTTAAAGTTGTTAAAATAGTAATAACCAATAGGATGCGCCACAGAAAAGTAATTTGTAGTAGGAGAAACGTATTTCGTTATTTCCATCTCAACTTTTATTAGCTATTACTAATTAAATAATATCTCATCAACAATGCATCAGACAGAAAAATAGTTAAAGACTTTTCTCAACATAATCTTGCAATCTAACTATACGTTTGAGTCTTGAAGGGCATTTGGATACGATATGGATGTATCGCCCTCTCGAGACTACATACCAATAATACACGTTTTACTATTGCTCCTAATGATTTATACTTAGTGTAAAACTAGTGATAAGGCAGTTACTTGCTAATTAAAACGTCCTTGTCACGTTTTATAATATTCTTCTTACAAAGTTTTGAGACTAACACCTTAATAAAAAAAAGTCTTGACCACCAAATGAACATTTTTTTTTTTATTTTTCACATTAACGACCTTTCCTGACCTTTGCAGAAATACACTTGAGGAGAAAACGAAACAGCTTAACAGGACGACTATGAACGATGTCAGAGAAGATGTTCCTCTCATCGCAAAGTGAGAGGCTGACCGGTTTAATCGCCGGAAAGTCGATGGAATATGCATGCTTGATATTAATAAAGAACCTGATTTCTACAAACATACATAGATCGCTTACTGCGAAACGTTCACACTGATGAGGAAATGAAAATGTCCAGTAATAAATTAGTGAAACTTTGATGCGATAAATCGTTGATAGATGAAAGAGAGAGAGAGAGAGAGAGAGAGAGAGAGAGAGAGAGAGAGAGTGTGTGTGTGTGTTTTCTGTTACACACTGGTGAAAAGATTTGTTTTATTTTAATTGGTTACATAATGGCAAATCAATTTGTATTAATTCTTGGTGCGACAAGAAAAATTAACATTGAGGTATTGCGTAATTGGTTGACGCATGGAAAAATTAATCAAATGTTTTCGGAAGAAAAATAAAATATTCCTTCTCTTGTTTAAAACAATTTTTGGCTGAAGAAATTAACAATTTGGGTCTACGGTTTAAAAAATGAATTTTCAACTTTCAATTATTCTGAACCTGCATAAATAAAAAATAAAAAAAAGTAATTTTATTGTCCTCTAGTGGGGTGTCCGAAGAGTGTGGATTCTCATACTTTTACGTTTCAGTTTGAATCGGTAAATTTACTTTCCTCATAAGTTTCTTCCAAACGTGATTATATGGAACATATTTTCAACACATGTGTCTAGGTGATATAATTCCTTGAATGGGATAGAGAGAAGTAGAGGGAGAGAGAGAGAGAATCAATCTAACCGAAAAAGTAATTATCAAATCTGCCTAGGAAGATCCAAGGCTTTACAAGGCGATTTCCTTATTCAAGGTATGTTACACGTAAATAATTTCATAATATACGCCAAATGAGTACGTATCCAACCGTTACATCGAATGCATCGTATACATCGCTTCCTTCAAAGCGCTTAATTAGCCACATTCGTCATTACGAATGCGCAATTTGTTTATGAACAACCCAAATACATCACATCCGGTAGATCAATGAATTATAGAGGATATATCTTAATTACATTATAGGAAAATTATGTATATATATTTCGTCTTTGCATAGTGCTAAAATGATCGCGAAATTGCACCATAACATGCATTTCCGTTTGTAGCCCTTTTAAATATAGAAAAAAAATCGCCATTTCTCTTTTACACATATTCACATCGCTTAATACACCTTTAGACGAAATTTTTAACCCCTTTTAAGATTGTCAGCCGTAAAAACGCTTTTCAAAAAAATATTATTCAATAAATTAAAAAAGAAAAAACTTCAAAAACGAAATTTGTTCCATATTCGATGAGATTTAATTCAATGATTTTCTAAATGTTTATTTCTGGTAGTGAGCCTACAATTTAAACGCGGTACGAGTTGTTCAACGAAGATTTTTGTACTTCTATAATTGCCAATGTCTTGATTACTCCTATTTAAACTATACTGTACTAAAGAAAATTTCTCTTTACGAATTTACTATAATACTGAATGACAAAGCAAAATAGCGAACAAGAAGTTCGCTAGAGATGTTTAAAAAATTCTATAATATTGAAAACGTATATAATACTTTTTAAATATATGAAACGCTAGGGAATATAACGATGCAGCCAAAAAAGTGTTAAATAGCCATGAAATTGACAAAGAAAAAGGCAGCAAAAACGGTATAATGTAAACATACATGAAAAAAATGGTACTCACTTGGCTGGAAGGTTCTCCGAGACCGTTTCCTGTAACGAAGAGCAACGCCAGGAGTAGGACCACCAAAAACCACTGAAACCTCCTCGCCATTCTGCAATACAGATTTTAAAAAGTATTTTGAATTAATTGACTGTTTTCATTATAAAAATAAAATAAGCAACATAGTATGTAGAGTGAAATCTTGAAATATATATTATAAGCTCGCAGGACGTTACCGCCGTAATTTGACACGGATCGATTTTCACGTCGACAGAGCATAATGAAAGAACGAATCGCTCATCACGAGACTCACTTTTTTTTTACTTTCGATGAATCTCATTCCTTCTCGCGGAAATACTTTCCAATGTTTACAACATATTTTCAATATATATATATCTAATCTCAGAATATAAATTTTTTAACCTTTTGCGTTTCAGTTATAAATATGTAACAGCATACTGTTAAAACTATATTTTGTGAAGCTAATTAGGTTTCTGGATAAATTCATAACAACTACAGTAAGCTCGCAACTGCACTGCTTAGTCATTAAATTACATACATGCAGAAATATATATATATATATATATATATATATATATATGAGTTTACTAGTTGCAATGTGGACCACTATTTCAATCAGTGTACTTTATCGATGAAAGCAATTGAGTATGAGTTGGATGATTAATCGTCGGAGTCATAAGAGCCGATCTTAATGAAGCTCTTTTTATGGTTTACGTCTAAGATGAATGCAGTTTTTTTGATAATATTATTTTTCACATTAAAAAGAGAAAAATATTTCGTATTCCAAAATCCGTAGTTGTACGTATATTTGATATCAAGAGCCGTGGTAGCGTCTCGACGCTAAGTATTTAAAAAAAAACCAGCACGAGCCCTGCCGCACTCTTATATACTCGAATATGACGGTTTCGGACTTATTTTTTTTTTTTTTCAAACCGCTCTCATGGAGGAACGGGTTGAGTAAAAAATTTGACTGTAGAGGAATAATTTTTTATTTATTTTTCCCTTTCCATTGGTCTTTGTTACAAGTCGATCCGTCCACCCAATCCCAAGATATGATAATTTTGTGCATTAAAATCGAATGTTTCGGGATATTTCGTTTCTCGGAGTTAGAAAGGCGTACGTCGCATTTGTTTACGTTTGAACATACGCCCTTTGCGAGACTGGTAGACATTTGTCCACCCTGCAGTCACCCAGTCCACTGAACGAGGCTACTCCTTCTTATCGCACGCCACTGAGCGAGAAAGACAGCGCGCAAAGCGCTATATAGATATATAGCCCCTCTTATCGCGCACCGCCTAGCGAAAGAGACAGCGTGCAAAGCGCGATATATTTATATGTATAGCAATAACTGTTTAGATATATAAAATTATTGTCCTTTTCAAAAAGAAATGACATTAACGAAAAATTACTTTTTAAAAGTAAAAAAAGAACGCCAAGCATTAAAAAATCGTGTCCTAAGTTGCGGGTGTGTGTCGTTTACTCAAAAAAAACTTCACAACAATTTATCAAATACATTGAACCTATTAATAGCTCGGGAGTTGTTGAATATGTTGTTGACAACGAAAAACTACCATTACATTCGGAAAAATGAGCATACAAGTTTTAAGCAGAAAAAATGAAAAAAAAAATCATTTTTAAACAAAATAACTGAATTGAAAAAATAATTTCAACGCAGTACTTGGCGAGTTCTATTTTGTTAAAGAATTTCAGTGAACTCGCAAGTTCTGTGTTGAAATTGTTTTTTTAATTCAATTATTTTGTTTAAACATTATTCTTGTTTCATTTTTTCTGCTTAAAACTTGTATGCTCATTTTTCCAAATGTAATTGTAATTTTTCGTTGTCAACAATATATTCAACAACTCCCGAGCTATGAATAGGTTCAATGTATTTGATAAATTGTTGTGTTAAATTCTTTTTGAGTAAACGACACACACCCGCAACTGAGGACACGATTTTTTAATATTTGGCGTTCTTTTCTTACTTTTTTTATTTTATCTAGATTTTGTATACCCCAAAAATACTATCGATGACTTAGTCACGTTTTCTTTGTAGTTTGAAAACGGTTGCAAGTGGTGATAACGGATGAATTTGGTTTTTTTGATATTATTCATGAACGGCAACAAATTTGGCCTTCGATCACTTTTGCAATACACAGAATAAAAAAGGACGATGTCCAAAAAAAATTGTGGAAACACGAGTAACTCAAATTTATGAACTGTGCAAAAAGAAATATATTTGTTAATATTTATAAACACATGTTCAGCCCTTTAGAGTTTTTAAGGATAAAATTCAATGCAAATATCATATTTTCCAGTGCAGAATATGTCTATACCGAGTGTATTGTTATGGCCAACTGAAAATACTTGAAGCATAAGAATATTTGTCAATGAAAAATATGGCATATGTTGCATTTCCTATCAGCATTTAAATCTGTCTGGTCCAAATTCGCACCAACCATTTCATACATGCGTATTTATAGTGTATAAGTATTTCCTATGATATCGCATAATTATATCAACCGTTCACTTTTCGTGCTGCTAAAAATTTCCTTAGCGGCGAACGATAATGAAACACTCCACCACCGAAAGTGCTGTTATAATTTTCTCAAATGATCCATCGATCTGATTAGTTTATGAGGATTAATAATACAGAAATAAACAATGCTCGAATATAAAAGGACCTTGGACTTGAAATGTATCCAAGAAGATTGATTGTGAGAGTTCAGCCTCGAAGAATTTAAAACATAGTCACAATGGAGCCGAGGATGAGAAGAAACGAGCTCGCAAGATCACTGGGTCGTAGTACACACGGAACCGGTAGACGAGGAAACCTTCTCATGGATAGACAGACTCTCAAGATTCCGGTCGAAACGATAAAATTCGTTACGTAAAATGTGGGAATATTCTTCGATTCGATTTCTATCTGATATTTTTGGAAAGGACATCCACTCTAATTTTATGCAAATAATTGTTTGGAATATGTTTGAATCGTAAATATTAAATAGTTTAAGGAAATAATCCTTTTCTTCTTCTATCCAACTTCGTCTATCCAAGTCCGGTACACGTGATCGAATATTAAATAAAAATTGAATAAATAGTGCTGCGTAAAACTAACTTATTTTTCAACTCAGGTAATGCTATGCATTTGAAAAATGAGTATTAAAGTTATCTGTAATTGAATATATGTCACATAAATTTGTGTTTATTAAAAATATATTTTTTTAATATCGCGTTTTGGATTGGATCATTTGAAAAATATGCTCTTGTAATTGAAAAATGAAAAAGAATTTTTGCCTTTAAATATCTCGACTCGAAAGCATCATGAAAATTTCTACGCGAACTTAACATAGTCCAGTAAATTTTCTTGAAGAAAAGAGTAAAATTACATTCGCACAGTACAAATCCATTATTCCCAATATTATTTCATTCTTGAATATGAAATATGTATGTCAAATGAATTTTCTTGTGGCAGGTGCCGATATATTCGACGCGTTTCGTTCTCGATTTATTTACCGTGAATTTTATAGCTTTGCAAATGATCACCGAGCCAAGAGTGAAAACAGTATGTTTCCATGAAAATTGTATAGTTAATAACAGAAATAAAAAATAAAATTTAAGATAATAAAAATGAACGAATAAGAATAAAAATGGGATTAAGACGAATAAATATAAACTTATATGAGAAAACTCCTTGGATTTATTTCGAAATGATTCAACTGCTACAAATAGTCGGCTCATCTTAGAAAATTATAGGACAATAGCGGAATTGTTTCACCGGGCATTATCACGTTTCGATTTCAATACACAACATTGCTCTTGCGCTTTGATCAATAAAACATCTTTTTCGATCATGGCTTTGGATCATAAAAAATTTTTTTGTCCCTGACTGTTCGAGTGCTCCAGGTATTCTATATCTTTACGTAAGGTGGCTGGGGAACATCTGGTCAGTTATAATAATCTCGTGAAAGTCGTGCAGCAATCTCTCTCTCTTGTCGTGGGACAAGCGGCGAACGCTCAGTTAATCTCGTTCGCTTGGTTTAATATTCCACAATTCCATTCTACGTGTATAACTCTAGACTAGAAATATTACAGTGCAAGCTTCGTGTAACACGGTGACTGCTCGCAAGAATTGCCCGACTATGCTCCGGTGACTTTTTTTTAGCATCCGCGTATTGCTGAACCCCTGGGGGCCTCAGGCTTAACAAATAACTACTCCAAGGGACCTCGATAAACTGTTTTATGAATTACGTTCACCCAACGTGTTAAGCATGTGCACCATTCAAATGAAAACAAAGCAAAAAAAAAACATGGAATGAAACAAAAATTCGAGGAAGACGATCAAACGAATTTTGCTGACTGAAATATGTACCCAAAGTTCGAGTATATTATTTATAATAAATTTCTAGTAAATCAATATTAAATTATTGCTAAATAACAATATTTTTATGTATGTGTAATTAATATTTTCAATTGAATTGATAATTTTAAATATATAATTATTTGAAAAAAAAAAATCTCAATATAGGACTTTAGATTAATCATATGAAGATGAAACAATAGTGGAATATTAATACGAATTGGCGAGCCTTTATGACGAATAAATCAGATTGAATCTGTGGTTATTTTCACAAAACCGAACAGTCACCTGTGACATCGAATAACTAAGAACATATAGGATTGGTTTCTTACCTTGATCTTCTAATCCAATCTAAGGTTCATAATATACAAATATATAAATTTATATATTTATATGTATTTATCACAGTTCACTTTGCTTCTCGATTTCTCACAGCACTAAGAATGCTCGAATTACGACTCGACCGAATCAACAGTCGAATAAACTCAAACTACAATAAAAAACAATTTTAATTTTAATTTTATTTTATTTTTTTTATAAAATCTTTTTATGACGTTCGTCCCGTTTCGATGAGTTGTAACGATTCACGAATTATTAGATGACGAAAAAAATGAAAGAAATACGGCGACGAATCGGATCAAACGGATTTCGCGAAAAGCATTTTCGCTGTAAGGTGTAAACGCTTTGACGGTCGGTTGCAGAGTGTCGAAGATAAATGAAACTCGATCGAATGGGCCGTGTCAAAAAACGGGGCATGAGCAACAAGGGAGGTACGAGGAAAAAGTTGAAAAAAGCGGAAAAAAGAGAAAAAAAAGAAAAAGAAAGAAAGATATAAGCAAGCAGGGTAGGGAGTGTGCCGACAACCCGGCATTTTCCCTTTCGCTCGTGTCCGATTCACCCCACCCTACCGTACCATTTTCCCCCCACCCCAATCTTATCATCGGGCCCCCTGCGGTCCCAGAGCTTGGGCTAGTTACCCAAAGTGGGGATATACGTCCACGCGCTCACGCGGCAATACGGCGACAACGCGCTAGCTATTACACCGGTTAAAGTCCGCTCAGACGATCACTCGATCGAAACGAAATTTACTCTCTATTTCGTCCCGTACTCCGGAGATATTATATGCTTGTCCCCTTTTGACGATATCTCGATCGTAGTTATATCGGAGAAACACCTTCACATTTGAACAGCTAATATTTTCTGCAAATACTCATTCGGTATAAAAGGAAGAAAATAGTGTGACTAATTTTCGAAAATTTTGAGATTTAACCCTCGCCCGGAAACGGAAGTGATTTTTGACTGAACTATTTCTAAATGTATTGTCCAGAAAATAACCCCCGTTTTTGTTTCAACTTTAATATCAATGTGTTTTCAAATAAAAATATATTGAAACTATTTATTTTACCAAAATTCTTTCGAAGGAATCGAAGCAAGATGAGATGGTCTATCGAAGAGTTCATGGGTTTTTTGTCAAATTTTTGCCAACATCTTCATCGTTCGAAAAAAGCCCCAAAAATATTATCTGCTGCATTCGAATATTCCTTAGCCCTCCTTCACACGCGCAAAAAAAAACTAAATTTTATAATCACCTTAAGGAACATTTATCACACCGTGAGTTAAATCATTATAAGCACATACGTTCTGCGAAACACCATAGAAATGTTCATGAAAATTCTAGAAATGTATCATTTACTATTTTTTGGTTATTAATTAAAAAAAAAAGAATAAAAAAGGCGCGTGTAACGGAGGATTAATAAATATCAGGAATATCGGAAAATAACAGTTAATATTTTCAGTCCTTTTTATTCGAAATTTTTTCTCGGAATGCTTTTTTCTCGCATTTATTTTACCAGTGAGAAAAATATTAGAATACTTTCTGTTATTCAGAAATTAGAATAATTTCTTCAAATCAATTTGTAAATCTTTATTTTTTTTGTTACTTGAGAAACGCTACATTTCTCCGAAGGAAAATCGAAATTTTGCTGTAAAAATAGGCATTGCAAAAAATAATATATTCTAGTCTAAAGAAAAGAGGAATATATATTATATATTATTAGCAAAAAATATACATATTATTAATAAAAATATATATATCCCAATGCGCAGAAAATGTTAAGGGGGGGAATTGCTTTTTTGGCCGTTAAAATGAGCCTTGGTTTGGGATTTAATAAAATAGAAGTATGCAATCAATTGCTTCCAAATTTTTAACATATATTTATTCGTATTTCAATTGTTTACAATAAAATTTTCAACCATATTCATTAAAAATTCCGCCTGTTGGTCCTCCTCGTCCGTGATCCCGTGCAAATTTGCACGGTCGCATATTGTACGGTCAAATTTGCAAGTGTGCACGATTTCTTCACTTCTGGTAGTCTGAAAAAAAAAACAAACGGCATTTTAATTGATACACATGTAGCTATCGTTCGACGGACTAGCAAAGGAATTTTTTTTTTTTAGACGAAATGATCATTCAGCAAAGTCAAGTGATCGATTTCGCACAAAAAATTGACCAAATTTTTTTTTATAAAAAAAATATATGACGCATCGCTTTTTTCGTACGTCAAACGATGAAAGAATGCAGACTCTGTACGCTGTTAAAATATGGAATCTTTCGGTTTACTAATATTCCAAATATCATGTACACTAGTTGTGCGATAGCTATTTTGAGAAAAACGCGTTTAATGAAAGGGATTGAAGATTTTTTTGTATACACTTGAAATATGAATAAAGATATGCTGAAAATTTGGAAGCGATTGATTGCATAGTTGTATTTTTTTTTTATCCCAAAAAGGACTCATTGTAGCGGAAAAAATGCAATTCCCCCCTTAAAATGTATCCACTAAATGACTTAAATAATTTTCAAATTTCCATATATGAATCGTCACGACAGGAGGCTTTAATTATTATTATATAGGTATGAGATCTTACTGACTCAATTTATGTTTAATGAAAGTTCATTTCGATATTCGTTAGAGGAATCACTACACAACCATAACAATAAAATAGGTTGAAGAAAAGCGAGTGACGAATAATTACAGGATAATTACGAAGACGCATATGTCCATGACCTATTTTCGCGATATATATTCGGATGAATGCGTGTATGTCAATTCCAGAGGGTGTCGCTTTCCCTTGACATTCTGAATTGGTTTTTTTACCGGTAAAAGGACTCGAGATTCTGTCCACCCGATGGACTAAATTGTACATAATCATAGACTATAACTCGGTCACAGGAGCAATGAAAACGTCATCTATTAAGTACATATCGTCACAGTTCAGACTTAAAAATAAATGTATGGTGAAGATACTTCTAATTTTTGCTTCAAGGGTTCTTCACAAAAGGGAAATAAAACGCTTTCTCAAATTGTCTGGGAACTCGAAAAAATAATCACGTTTCGATTACTTGAAATATCAATTTGATTATTCAACTGTCAAGAAAAATACCGAACCGTGTTTTTTTTCTCCTCGTAAACCGGTGTGTAAAGAAACATATTCAATTTTTTATGCGAATATTATGCAAAAGTTTGTAATCTTTTACTATTCTATCTAAACAAAAATGGGACGGATGGAACTCAATTAGTGTGTAATCTTTTATTTTTCACACGAACATAATGCGTATGATAAAAGCATTAAAAAATTCTCGATGTAAATTTATTCGTTGTTTTTAAACACGTGTCCCGCAACTAATGGTACAAAATATAAACTTAAGTTCAAGATCAAAATCCAAGTCGAAAACTCTAGTTAGGTTTTTTGATCAGGCTCCCACCTGATGAATTATTAATCATTAAAGTTGGAGGATTAGCGTTCTTTTATCTCGCATATTGCCGGAACGGTTGCTGATAGACCAAATGTCCATAGTACCAATCTAGTAGCGCATAAAATTTCGTACAAAAAAGTTTTCGGCCACACTTTTCTGTCTTCAGTGGTTTAGACCTGAGAGCAAATCGAAAAAATACTTGGTTTCCAATGGTCACTTTTACCATTTTAAGGGATTTTTTCGAACTGCTCTCAGGACTACACTACCTAAAGCCCGCTGCACACGACGCTTGTTTTCGTGCTGGATTTCGTGCATGATATACTTTTGTACATATATATATATATATATATATACAAAAGTATATCATGCACGAAATCCAGCACGAAACAAGCGTCGTATACATATATATATATATAGATATACAAAAGTATATCATGCACGAAATCCAGCACGAAAACAAGCGTCGTGTGCAGCGGGCTTAAGATAGAAAAGTGATGCCGAGGATTTTTTAGAGAGGAATTTTATACGCTACAAGATTGGTCCTATGGATTTTTGGTCTATTTTCAACCGTTTTGGCCGTATGCTTGATAAAAAAACCTATTCTCCAAAATAGTTGTTAATAACTCGTCAGGAGGGAGCCTGATCAAAATATTTAACATTAAATTAACATTTTGTAACTTGTATGGTTGTGGGACACCTTGTATACTTTCGCATAGCGAATTCTCTGTTATCGCATAACTAATACTTGTCAATAATTTCACGATGGAGACTTTTTAAAATACAAGGGGAAAACACTCGGGGACGCGTTCTATTAAACAAGAAAAATCGAATCGTTAGTAAATTGGATTCGGAGGAAAGCGATACTCAATTTCAATACTACTCATTATTGATACATATATAATTATGCACGCATCAAAGAACGCCATCTAAGTCATACCGATGGCAGTCTAACAAGTTACAGAATGAAGGTTGATTTGAAATCATAACCTTTATTCTAAAACCGATTTTTGGAACACATGTGATTTAAAATAAAATGGTGCCAAAGTCGAATTTTTCGTATAACATTCGGCACATTTCGACAAACGCCGAGGACGTTCGGGTTTGTCGGATGTGCGAACGTGGCCAGCGAGCTGTCAAGTTTAAAAATTCATTTCGTCACCTGATATAACGTTCCAGTAGAATGATCGCAGAATTGAGTGTAGCGATAACAAAATCACGAGATCATGATCAATGACAACTTTTTTATTTCCCCTTCACAAAGTATTGTCTTAAATGTATTGTCTTAAACATAACCTCCTCTGGAGTCTTTTATTACAGTTTATTATCATATTTTTTCGTACAGTTATTCCAATTTTATAACTGTAGGGGTTACCCTTGACATTTATTTTCTATGAAAATATTTCCGGTGACAAAACACCTTGCCTGCGTATTTTTGCATTATTTCGAGTTTCTCTCAAACATATGTGTCCTTTTATATTTGAATGACGTGTATACTGTATTTATCAGACATCGGGCTATCGACCGAACGTTTTTTTTTAGTTATTGTTTCCTTTTGGTCAGTAAAAATTGTAACTCAGAATATTTATATGTGGTGTCATATTCCTCAACGATCGATCTCACATAGTAAAGCTGCGAATTTTGTGATACGTGTTTTTTTTTATTCACAATGCCTAATGATAACTCAATAAGCCAACCAAACAATACTTTAAATCGAGACGTCATAGAAGAAAATCTGAATTCGCCCGATTCAGAATTTGACGATGCTCTTGGTGTGCCTGACTGTTTGGAAATTGATGAAAATGGTGAACCCGTTGATATTCTCAACGACAATTGCCAAGGTGCTCAACCCAATGTCGAAGGTACTAGTTTTCAAATTATAGAATTAATCTATATCTATCATGAACAAAAATATTTCAGTTATGTATCAATGCCTGTATTTTTCAATTGTTCCTGTGTGAGTTTTTGTATGAAAATTTAGTTCTTGTATGAAAAAAAGTTTTACCAATTTTCATAAATTTCATCAACTTTTGTCACAATTGTTGAAATTGAAAAAAAATTATTGTGGGCTTGAAAAAATATTAAAAAAAGAAATCTCCTTAAAAAATGGTTGCGTCTGTAATTAAAGTTACTCAACTGTTGGTAAGTCATCGCAACAACTTTCGTAATCTATTACAAACGTAAATGCTTTTGAGAAATTGTTTTCTGTAAAATCATCTATGAGATTGGAATAAATTTAAAACAGATATTTGCTTATGAAATTTCATATTTACGAACAATTTTTCTATATATAATGGATATCTTGTTTCAATACTCAATATCTTGTAATTATAATGTCTATACAACAGTTTTCGAATATTTGAGGCTATCTAGCAATCGTTCCATTAGTAAAAACCCTGCTGTGTATTTTTCTCCGACAGAGTTGAGTTTTCACTAAAAATGAAAGTTACATGGTGTTCTCCTTGCATTAGAGAATAAAGTATAACTTTTCTTTCCTCAAAATATCAAGCATCCCCAAGAAAAATGTAAATCTGCTTTTCAGTTGTCACTCTCTCACTCACGCAACTGATAGAGCGCCTTAATCGTTTAATGATCTGATTTTTTGTTGTTTCTTATTCTGTACTGATATTTGCTGATATATGAATTTTCTTTTTTTTAACACAGAGCGTTCGAGAGTTATACCGTTCTCGGAAATATATTCTTTGGCTGTGAAGTTTGACAGTCGAAGCCGTACGATATTCATTCCCGGTGAAGAAATAATTGTAAAGATAATAGACAACGAGCGCAGTATCACAACACATCCGTTGAATCCTAATTTATACACTATAGAATTCAAACATGGCACTTTTATTTGGAGCATTAAAAAAAGATACAAACATATTCAGTATCTTCATAATCAATTGAAGATTTATCGAACGAGTCTAAATATTCCATTTCCGACAAAAAGTCACAGAGAACATAGAAACAGCTTGAAAAATCTTGGCGATGATCAAATGAAGCGACGGAACAAAGGTGCTCTTCCTAGGTAAACATGATTCTTTTCCTGAAAAGTACAATGACTACACGGTCACAAGGAATCAATGAACGATCCTTTTTTTTAGGTTTCCAAACAAACCAGATGGTCTCGTATCGTACGAACAATTGCCCAATAGAATGAAACTGCTCGAGGATTATCTCGGGAATTTATTGAAAATTGAGATCTACAAGCGACATCCAGAAACAGTAAATATTCAATTTATCTCTCTACTTCTCAGTTTTTCCATGATTTTATTGGTATTATTAAAAAATGCATGAATTACAGATAAATTTTATGGAACTGTCGCGTTTATCGTTCATCGAAGATCTCGGTGGAAAAGGAAAGGAAGGACTGGTCCTGAAACGCACTGGCTCGAGCGCAAAAGCGAGGTGTTACTTTTGTGGTCTGTGTAAAGGTATGAGCTGCATGCGTTGTAATTATTTTTGCACGTCTCTATGTGGTACCTGGCATTCAAGACATCTAGTCGTCAAGGACACATTTGTCGCGTACATCAGTCCAAAAGATGGAACAATCAAAAGCGTTATATTGATGGACAACGGTTTTGAAGTCAGCTCGGGAATGTATTCGACCGGATTAAAGAATGGCTTGCAAATCTTGAATTTAAGCAGGCACATAGTACTGAAATGTTGGACACGAAGAAAGGCCAAAGAATGGCTCGAATTCATACAGAGCGTTGCGAATAACGAGGGAAAACAATTTATCCGAGAGAATCCTCACAAATCATTCGCCCCCTACAGATCACTTACGCCAGCTACCTGGTACGTTGATGGCTGTGATTATATGGCTGCTGTTGCGGATGCTCTCGAAAATGCTAGTCAAGAAATTTTTATAGCTGATTGGTGGCTCTCGCCTGAGATCTACATGAAAAGACCTGTTATTGACGATGATTACTGGCGTCTCGACAAAATACTTCAGAGAAAAGCGGTGAGAATTTTTCAAGCTCTGTTGAATTAATTAGTCAGCTGTTGCAATAATAACTCCAATGCTTCTTATCTCCATCGTTTCCAACTTTCGTTTTTTAACACTGGTCACAAAATATGTCATTTATTTTCAATACTCGCTACACTTTAATTCTTTGTTTGTGTTTCGATTAATGTTTCGAAAATACATTCTTCATTTATACCGATAAAATCATCATTTTTTCAAGGCTCTTCAAGGTCTCTATTTAATTCAGAGAATATATTCAGGACAATAGAATGTGAATACGGGCCAAATTTCAAAAAGATTTGCCATTCACGATTTGAAATATTTCCTATCAAAGATCCTGCAGTTTTACATGCGGTTGTTATGGGGAGTATTTTAAAATTGTATACTTCTCACGATAACTATGAAACTTTTCAACAGATTTTTTTTTCGAAAATTCTCAATTACAGAGGAACATATGAGGAAGTTTGTTAAAGAAAACAATGACTTTGATCGTTCAGCTTCAGAGATATAGGATAGAAAATACATGCAATGTGTATTAGACGTGGGGAGCGTTGTTATTTCTGGAACTCTAAACTTTCTATCTCTAGATATAACAACTTACATTATCGAAATATATTTCAAGTTTTATCCAAGCTTTCATACATTGACCGAAGATTTAACTTTTGAACATGACCTCGGCGAAACAACTACGTTAAATAAGAAATATATCTAGATGATAGTGAAAATTAAAACGCCTTTCCATGATTCTAATTATTTTGGAATAATTTACCAAATAAGAAACTAATGCAATTTGCTGAACAATACAAATTGTGATAAAAACTATGGGGACATGTTCGATTTACGTAATATTATTAGTAACTCATAATAAAAACGATATTTTCCAAATGATAAGTATTAAAATTGAATCGAATAAAAAAATTATACACTCATTAAAAATGCGTTAGAAACACTAAATTACATTTTTGTATCGTCAAAAATTCGCTTTATTTCATACACGATATAAATTAATGAAATGATAACATTTTTTGCATTTGGTCTTGCTTGGGATCAATTTGGTTTAAATGGGTAAGAGCAAATTTATGAAGCGTTTTTTTGACATGAATAATTAGGATATAACAAATTTATTTTTCGTTATCCCAGCTAGGAGGAGTCAAAGTATTCGTGATGATTTATAAAGAAGTAGAACTCGCCCTAGGAATAAAAAGTTTCTATAGTAAGCAGAAACTTCTTCAAGGATGTTCGGAGAATATAAAAGTACTTCGTCACCCGGATCATGCACGAGTCGGTGTTTTACTATGGGCTCATCATGAGAAAATCGTGGTCGTAGATCAATCAATCGCATTTCTTGGTGGGATCGATCTTTGCTACGGTCGTTGGGACAATAACGAGCACCGATTAACCGACCTCGGTAACTTGTTTCTCTCTCTCGCTTCTAAGTCGGAGTTGCAATTATTCTAATAAGATAAATTCAAATTATTCAGTTATCGTTTTAAGTTATTTCATAGTATTGGAGTTCGTGTTATTTTAACGCAACGAAAAATTGTTCACTTATGCATCAATCTCTCAACTTTCCAATTGTTTCAAATTCTCTTATACAGATTCAGTTTTATTAAAAAAAAAAAAAAAACGTTTTACCGATTTCCGTAAAATTAGCGTCCAAAATTTTACATAAATTTAAATAGTATTTTTTGTAATGATTTTTTTTTTCAGCCGAGCCTAACTTTCATACAGAATTTTAGACTCACAAAAAAACTCATCGCATTTCAGCGATGCAAACTTTGATAACATTTAATTTTCTTGTAAAAGTGCACGAAAAAATGCACGAGTGAACTATGGCTTTATAAGTGATCAATTCCTGATGTCATTTGTTAATCAATACATTTATAATCCATTTTTTCCCCCAGGACCTTCTCACCATTCCAGCATCTACATTCCATCCAAAGAAAAAATCACAACTAGCAGTACCAGAAGAACTCCTAATTTTCGAAGCCACAAGCATGTTTTGCGACCGTTAGCTATTTCTACCAATACAATTGCTCTAGCGACAACAAAATTCTTGCCTGTTCCGTGAGTATTCAAAATTTTCTACGTTTCATTCAGTTTTAATTTCAATTCGTAACAATAAAATCAAATCAATAAGTCGACAAAATATGTTTCATTACATTAGATGATTACTACAAATTGTTTTTGAATAAAATGTCATTTAGAGAAAAAAATAACAAAAATTAGTTCTGACGTCAAGAAATTAGTTAATTGAAAAGAAAAACAGTTGGATTTTGACCATTTAATTAATATAATTTTGAAAATTCTCTAAAACAATAAAAACTCTAACCACAGACCGATACTCGATAAAAAGCAGCCATTCACATCAATACCAACATTGTTGTCCGTCAAATCATTGTCGAATTCTCAACCGCCAGAATCCAGCGAAACGGTCAAAGGTGATACTCCAGAATTTCAAAGAAAAAACTTATTCGTTAAGGCAAAAGATACGGTTGACAAAGTTAAATACAGCGTGAGAATGAAGAGAAAGGAATGGATAAACATGGTTTACAATCCGAACGAACTTGAGAAGGAAGAGGATAGCGACGACGAAGTTGACAAGTAAAATGCGGACAATTTACAGTCTGGGTAATCAAATTATTAGAGCTATTTGCATAAATTGTCAGATAAATCGTGGAAACCTAAATGTTATGTACAATCTATAGATGATGCCTGAATAGCAATTTTATTTTCATGGACTCCATTGCACCTAAACATCAAACCAAAAAATTTGCGAATTTTCAAAATAAAACTCAAGACGGAAATTTCCTGATCTCAATCCTATCAAAAGCTTTTGAGAATTGATGAATAGGGAAAGTCGCAAGATTCAAACCATAATAAAATGATTAAAAATAGATCTAAAATAAGCTAAGAAAAATAGTAGACGAAAAGAAAAGATTTTTTGTAAATTTGTCCTCCTTTTTCACTGCATTTTTTTTTATTAATGATTAAAAACTAAAAGATTTATAACCAAAAACTGATATTTTACTTTTCTTCCTACGCTAAAAAGATTTTAACATGTACTTTTTTTTACAATGGCTCTTTTATTTTGATCACCCTGTATATTATTTGTACCACGAAAGTTCGACAACTGTTATTACACCATTTTGTAATTTACGTTCTGCAGTGTATCTATACGAAATTCCGAAGATCCTCAGGACATGAGAAATGTAGATTTTCGCGTCAGTGATTTTTCAACCGGAGGTACAAAACTTTGGCTGGGCAAAGACTACACTAATTTTATAGTCAAGGATTTCTATGATCTCGAAAGACCTTATCAGGATTCGGTAGATCGTAGCACAACTCCTCGAATGCCTTGGCACGATGTTGGCGTTATGGTACAAAATTTTGCGGCGAGAGACGTTGCCCGACACTTTATACAACGTTGGAATGCGATTAAGGTATACGAAAAAAAAAATCATCTTTTTTTATTAATACCGAATCTTCAGTTTAATATCGCGAACTACAAAATGAGTCAAAAATTCTCGTTGAGCCAAAAATAAATATATGCAAATTTTGTCTCGCTCTCAGATTCAGATGTACTAAAATAATTTATATAAAACGTTCTAAGTTGCTCAAAAAAACGCATAGACCTGGGTCTTTTTCACATGGTATTATTTTACAGAATTTACTTTTTATGCTACTTTTCAATACGTTCTGTCTAATATCACTCATTCTTTTTTTTAATGCATTTTTTATAAAAATAAACTTTACCAATATCAACACAATCGTCAAAACGAACTCTGAATAATTTTCAGAAAAAGTCATTCAAAATATCCGTATCCTGAATGAATATTCCAAATCTACATTAAAATACTTTTGCTTACATCTATTCTATTCTATTTGACGCTGTACTTTTTTGGATGGTACTTTTTATACCCAGTACCATCTTGAAGGATTTAATAAAATTTCGTAAATTATTTTGACAACTCCAATTTGTAAACACTATAAATCTTATTTTTTGTTCTTTAAGATGGAAAAGGCTAAACTGAATCCAACTTACCCATTTTTACTGCCAAAATCGTACAAAGATTGCGGAATTAATTCAACCGGTGTAAATCATCAAGCTACTCATAAGGTCCGGTGTCAAGTATTGAGATCTGTAAGTTCATGGTCCGCTGGATTTCTCGAGCCAGACACTGTAGAGCAGAGTATTCACGAAGCTTATATTGATGCGATAAGCAATGCAAAGCGGTAAATACCGTGGCGAAATCCGATTTATTTCTCGCGTCAACAATATTTTTGAATGTTCTTAAAAATCCGTAAAATCCTTGTAAATTTATCGTTTACATAGATTCATCTACATAGAAAATCAGTTTTTCATAACTCTGGCTACGATGGATCGTAGTTCAGTGAGAAATCGAATTGGGGATACGCTTTTAAAAAGAATACTTCAGGCGCATAGAGAAGGATCAATTTTTCGGGTTTTCGTTGTGATGCCATTGCTGCCAGGTTTCGAGGGAGAAATTGGGGGAGCTAGTGGGACTGCCCTTCACGCGATAACCCATTGGAATTATTCGTCCATATCGAGGTACACGATATTTCTCAAAACTTTTCTCTCTTTTTCTACTTTTGTAATTTGAATATTATTATTTATTTTATTATTATTATTTGAATATTATTAAATAGAAATTGCTAATTTTGTTTTATCGTTATGAAACCCACAGAGGCAGCGATGCTATCTTAAATCGACTAATAGAATTCGGAATTGAAGATCCAAGCGAATACATTACATTCCACGGTCTGAGGACTCATTCATTGCTCAATGGTACTATGGTCACTGAACTTATTTATGTTCATAGTAAATTAATGATCATTGATGATATTACTGTTATTTGTGGATCTGCTAATATCAACGACAGAAGTATGATTGCCACAAGGGATAGCGAGATTGCAGTAATTATTCATGTAAGTGAAATAAATGGAAACATTTCTAGAGATTCGACGTTGTTTGCAAATCCCTTTTTTGAGAATAGACCAAGAAAAACTTGCTGTTAGAAACAAAGTGATTACTTATTGTTGCATGATTTATGAGACTTTTGCGCCTTATGGAACCAGATTTAAAATCTGGTCTTATGAAAAAATTTTCTTTAAACAAGGTTTAAAATGTTTTTAAATATAAAGTTCAATTCATTTACAATAGTAGAAAACCATTTCAAATTCCGAAATTTTTCTCACAATAATTCCGATGATATCTGCTACATCAATAAATCGCTAAACGATTCTTCTGCAGGATGAAGAATTCGACGAAAGGATCGTCGATGGGGTGACCTTGCGATGTGGGAAATTTGCTAGTTCTCTGCGAAAACAACTTTTTCGAGAACACCTTGGTCTATTGGAGTCCAACGATGAAATAGAACTCGATCATGTCACAAATAAGACTTTTTACAGAGATGTCTGGTGCGCCCGAAGCAAAGAAAATACAGAAATATTTGAGGAAGTTTTTCGCTGTATTCCTTCGGATAAAGTGATGAATTTTGCTACACTGAAACTTTATCAGAGCGAAATACCATTGTGTCAATCTGATCCTGATTTGGCTAAACAGCAATTAGCAAACGTAAAAGTGAGTAAATTCGTGAAGTTCATGAATAAAGTGTTTACTGGAACTTACAAATACGAAACAATCCTAAAAAAAACTGTCTCTGCAAATGATAATAATTTTATTTCATATCAGAAGGAAAAGTTTTGACCATTTCGTTTATTCAATCCTATGGTTTTTTTTGTCCAATAGGGTCATCTCGTCGACTTACCTCTGAGTTTTTTAGCCTTCGAGACACTAACACCAGCGGCTGGGACTGTTGAAGGAATGCTACCCACATCTCTCTGGACTTAAAAATTAAGAAAATCAGTATTATCATTGTGGCGATAACAAATTACTATTGAATCGTTGAGTACGTAAGCATTCCTGCATTTTATTCAGGAATTTTATATTTTATCGGTGGTTGATGATATTTTCTAAAGCATGACCACATACGAAGTGTTAAAACGTGCTGTGAACATACAATCCTGTCGAAAAAGTGAATCGTAAAGTCTGACAAACGTTCATTTTTGACACCCCTTTTTAATCTGTTTCCGTAGTTTATTTCAATCATTATCATTATTAGATCATTGATATCGATTTATCTTTTACATTTTGTTTATGTTGATTTCTTACCAATGAGGAACTATTTTGTCCACAAAACGACTGAAGATATAACCAGAATTTCACCTGTGATTAATTCCCCAATTGACTATAAACTATACATTATTATCTCAAGCAATACATTTATGTCGCAGTATCAGTCATGTGAAAAACGTAATTAGTGATTAAGGCGTTGTTCCAATCAGAGTTAAAAAATTATATTTATGGATTTTTTTTCAATAAATACAACGAATTTTGGTTGTAAGTTATTTGCACCTTTCTCAATTAATTGAAAATCTATTTCCAGTTAGTTATGATTTTGTTGGCAGTACAACAACTCTAATCTTTATTTCTCTCTTCTCAAATAACTCTATGTCGAATATCTTTATTCCAAAACATCTCTATTCCTAAATATCTCTATTCTTAAATGAGGTTCTAATAACTATATTCTGAAATACCTCTATTCTTAAATGTGGTTAAAAACATCTCTATTGTGAAATATCTCTTATCTTTGATATCTCTATGCTGAAACAACTCTATTCCGGAATTTCTGTATTCCAAAACATCTCTATTCGTGAGGAACAATTGACAATCAAAGTCCGCGATCGTATCTGCAGTCGATATCGTAGAGTAAATGAGATCGAGTAACATTTATGTACTCACGTTCCATACCACTTTGTTTTATATGTACGCACGTTCCATACCACTTTGTTTTACGTCATCTCGTTTCACCCACCGTTATGTGAATATAATATTTTTTTTCATTTTTGGGGCTTACCTGGTACATAAATGTTACTCGATCTCATTTACTCTACGATATCGACTACAGATACGATCGCGGACTTTGATTGTCAATTGTCCCTCACGAATAGAGATGTTTTGGAATACAGAAATTCCGGAATAGAGTTGTTTCAGCATAAAGATATCAAAGATAAGGGATATTTCAGAATAGAGATGTTTTTAACCACATTTAAGAATAGAGATGTTTCAGAATAGAGTTATTAGAACATTATTTAAGAATAGAGATATTTAGGAATACAGATGTTTTGGAATAAAGATATTCGAAATAGAGTTATTTGGAAAGAGAGAAATAAAGATTAGAATTGTTGTACTGCCATTTTGTTCGCTTGTGTTGGATATGTTAAAAAAAAAAATGAAAGATTCTTAAGGAAGCTCCGTCACGTAGGGCCGGTTTGCGTGGGCGTATAAACAGAGCCCTTTTTTTTTGTTTTAGTAATTCGCGTGTTTGTCATGATACAGTTGGTTATAAACATATATTATTGATAATTTTATACAAAAATTATTATTTGTACATCAATAAATAAATACCGTAAAATTAGTACAATTTTATGTTACGATACTGCATAGAGAAGTACGGCAACGTCGGAATTCTTCATCTCATTATCTCCTCTGATAGGGACCGTGCGTGAGCTATAAAGAGCATCACCATCGCCGATGTGCGCGCTCTCTCATGTCTGAATGTGCAATTTGTGCGGTGCTATTTTGGCTTTGAATGATTGGAATGAAGACAAATTTTACGATTAATAATGTTAAAAATGAGCAATTAAGGTTTTCAGCTCGTGATTAATGATCGTGCTGGGGGCTAAAATTATATAAAAATTTTTTAAAAATGTGGCTCAAGATATATTTCAAATGTCGTAGAAACACAAAGCACGCGCGACGAATCGGCCATATAATTCATTCCGTTTGTTTCTCGCTCTTTCATACAAAATGGACAGCGCTCTCGGGAAAAGAACAGTATTTCAAAAATAGTCAATCATCTCGAAACCAAAGTGGTGTGTGAGAGTTGTCTTCATTTACCAATGTCTTTTTGATGAAGAAAAACAAACAAATCAATTTTATATCGTAAATAAATTAAAAAATCTTGTCACCCGCGTATACACGCTTGATTACTTAGCACCTAGCTAATGTAGAAATTGCCCACTTCGTGGCGTTGTAAACGCCGCGCACGGTCCCTATTTCTTTGTCGTACTCAGGGAGACTAGAGAGAAGGAGTGGACACAGCATAGGAAAATAAGTAGTAACGGCGTCCTCAAAATCCGGTCTTGAATTAGTTCTTAGCTGTGCCACCAGGTGTACAGATCCTACACGTATAGTAATAAAATTAGTCCACACGGTGAGTGACCGTTTCGCGCTTGCGCAATAGAAAAAAAAGCCTCTAACCCAAATCCCATCAGTATATTGAACAGGATATTGGAGGTTAAAAAGACGATTTATTGTCTTCAGTGCGTGGTTTCGTCTCGTGTGGAACGCTTAAATTTTGCAAATAACATTGTGTGTCAACAATCTGAGATTGTTGCATGCATTGATCCGAAATTCCGATCACCTTTCAAGGTTGGCAGATTTTTTCGTGTAGTGTTTTCTGTGTTACCCGCGTCGTTTTCATGCTGAATAAAAAAATTTTAATGCCATCAGTATTTACGACATAAAAATGGCCATTGAGCCAGATAAACATAACTTTATTTCCAGTATTTACAAAATGAATGATAAAAAAAAATTGTACTGATGGATTAATAAAAAAAAAAATTTTTGTATACGTAAACTCCCCGACGTAAACATAGACATTGCACGTATTTTGAAAAATCGAGGTTAGGAAATAAGTAGTAACAGTATGTCTGATCTAATAGGATTTGTACCGATACAGCGCCGCCGCTTCAGGCCGGGATTTCGTGTACATTTCTAAAGCACGCTGTGTCCACTCCTTTACTCTAGTCTCCCTGGTCGTACTCATGACACCCAGCTGACCGCGGGTCATCGCGTGTATTGTGTACAAAATTTTCGATTTTTAAAAGAGCTTACAGTATATTATTTATTGAAAAAATGCATTGATCAAACAGTTGAACAGCTCAGAAAGACTTCATTAGATACATATATTTTGCTTTAGTAATTTATTAAGATATTTATAATTTTTAGTAAACGCTATGTGATATGAAATTTCTAAGATGTCTGTTTACTTTGTAATAAAAATTAATTTTCCATTATTGTCGAGAAATGGATAACTGGTTTCATTAATCGATTAAATTATTTATTTCATTACGATGAAACCAATTTTTCTACCTATACGTCAATTACAAACGAATGTAAGGTTAGGTAGCTGATGATTTAAATCTCACGCAAACGCTTCTGCGTTATACAGAACACCTGATTTCTGCAACGCTGCCGAATCTTTGTACGTTTGCGAAACCTGTCAGAACTTCAAGTATTTCGACATTTTAACATTAAATGTGTTTTTACATAAGTCGTTGACCCAAAAGTTTTTTATTGTATTTGGACTTATAACCTGATCAACACTGAGAAAAGAAATTTGTTGTTTCAACAAATTTTTTGTTGAATCAACAAATTGTGGCGAACAAAATGAGATTTGTTAATTAAACAGAAAATTTTGTTGATTCAACAATATTTTCGTCGTAATGAGCAATAGTTATTTGAGCCAGCAAATTAAGTGGTTGATTTAACCAAATTTTTATTCAGTTAACGAATTTCATTTTGTTCGCCACAATTTGTTGATTCAACCAAAATTTTGTTGAATCAACAAATTTCTTTTCTCAGTGAAAGTAACTGTAGTTTTTATTCAATATCTGTTGCGTGAATGCGAAGATATCACTTGATACAAGTCTTTTGAGGGTGACTTTTCCACAAGCCCTGTGTTAAAAATGCCAACTTCAAGAAATTTTTATCTCCCTTATTTAGTCGTTGACCTTATCTGAAACTTTGCATACGTGAATATGGATACTTTATCTACGATATACTTAAAAATTATGTTTTTCTGTTGGTGAACCTTTCGTGACGGAGCCTCCTTAACCAGTGACAGCGTCACTATCGCTGGAATTACGGTAAAACGTTTATAGATTTGGAGAGTCCTGGCTACGACTCGGTCTCGTCTTTAAACAGCGGACGTGTTGACAAGACCGTGTAAAACGTTTATGTGGAATATTGAAAAAAGAATCTGGAGAAGTGATTTCAGTAAAAATTATTATTTATTTCTACAATACAACGAACCTAAAACTCCCTAATTTGAAAAAACGTTTTCCTCCAAACTACACTTTATCCAAAGATCCTAAGAACTTCAATTTGTTCAAATTTATTTAAGAGAGGAAATATTTTAACAATTTTTGAAAATTTCCTTTTTCAATCAAATTTAGTAAAACATGGCAAGGATATGCCTGCAAAGTTTTAAAACAAAATTCGAATTGCTTCTGACGTCATAAAGCCCGCGAATGTGACCTATATGCCCTTGACGCACACTATTTAGTTTAAGGAAGTTGTATCGATATTTATATGACATCATACGAAAAATACATTATATTTGATTATTCCAAGTTAATGTATTGAAATTTGGCGTGAATCTTCTTGAACAGCATTTAATTATGTGTGAAAAATTTGGAGAGGTTTCACCGCCTGGTAATCGAGATATTCATTGTTGAAAATGACAAGTTTAACATGGGCTCTTATGGAAGCTTTCAAAAAATTGCGAACTTCAACAATAAATATCTCAATTTTGAGACGATGAATCATCGGCATATTCCGCCAGAAGTTTAATACTGTCTTAAGCTTTCTATTTACAAAATTTTATTGTGTAAAGTTGGAAAATAATTTTTACATGAGAAACGATACAACCTCCTTAATCTGTAAAAAACTATTTCAAAAATTGGAGTAACCAATATCTTCAAATACATTGGATGGATCTCGTTCAAATCTTGCCCACATTTGAATAACAATGTTTCATTATAAATGAAACTATTGGTTTGTAAAAAATCACTGTCAGAGAGTGTTTTTTTATTGCAAAATAACGAAAAAAATTTGTAAAATTGAAACTTTTTTTTTCAAAAGCATGCCATTAATGAAATTACTAATTATCTTTTACTTTTTGAGGTTCATTGACAATGTATCAATGTTAACAATTAAAAGAAAAACATCGTTTGGTTTTGTCAAATGAATACACCAGAGGCTTTGAGTTACGCCATTCTTGAACTCGCGCCATAACATCACTTCGCCATTATTTCGATTGGTGTAAAAAAAAAAAAAATGTAATAATCAAGATTCGTAATTACTTATCCTCAAAAATTCAAAAATATTAAATGAACCGTTTCCTTTTTTAAAAAAATCTAAAAATTGATTTATTTCAACCTGTCTAAAGGTATTTCATTCTTTACCCGTCGAGGTCGTGCTATGAGACTTTCTCATAATTCCATTGAAATGATGATTATTCGTAAATTTCGAAATGCATTCTATAAATTATTAAAAAAAGTTTTTAAAAAAGAGTGACATATATACTTGTCTGGAGTACGTCCCTTTTGTGAGAAGGGTCTCGGCGCTTTGCGGCACACGGCGGCCGGAACGCGAAGCTCAGGTGCCCGCAGAGCGACGTGTTTAGTTTGTTTTTTACGCATAAAAATATTTTTGACGTTTTGTTACTTCTAGCCTAATTCCTCCTTAGTTTCGAGAACTTTTAGTGGGCCTTATTCTATTCTCCTCTATTCTCAGGTTCTTCAACGATTTTTCCAATAGCACCATGTCCGAAGACACGACGTCATCACAAAAACGAGTGTTGGTAGAAATTACATTTTTCAATGAGCCACATTAATTTCAAGAAAAGCCTATTCTATCCAAAAATGTGTGTTTAAGGCTTTTTAAGGACGACCTGGATGTCAGCACCGGAGTTGTCTATCCAAAATCTCCGATCTCGAGATCGCCAAGAATTACAAAAACATCGGTAATACGAAGGTTGTCGTAGATATTACAGTACCATTTAAAGTTTGATTTAAATTACATTGGAAATAGAATTTTGATTCGATTTATCTTACAAGAATAAGTTTTGATTTTTTGTGCTTGATGATTGAATGTTTTAAACAAAAACATTTGAAATAATCGATAACAGCATATAAGAAATATTTCGACAGGCATTCTAGTTTTTTACAAGTACAATACGCTGTTCAATTAAATGGACACTCTAATCATGGATGAGTGTTAAGAAGAAAATAAAAATTAATAATATTGTATTATGCAATTTGAATTAATATGGAAATTTCTATGTAAATTAATATTTGGTTATATTAATTTAAGATTGATTTAGGAACACGAAGATAAGATTATGGATTGTGGGTGGATTTTTTACTTATGAAGAATTATGAATATATTTTGAAAATTTTCTTTTCGCAAATACTGCATATGTGAATTCTCAATTTTCAATATTTCAACAGTCGCATTTTTCTCCATCATCGAGCGGTCAGGGATCATCAAAATTTCGTCACAAATCTCCAACGTGTAGACACCTGTCTCCACATCGTTCAATATCGAAAAATAAGATCATTTTTGATTGGGAGGACGTAAACAATTCTGTCCGGAAGACCCAATCGTCTGCACTTTCAGCCAGCAAGTTTTTCCTCGCCATTAGTGAAAAACAAAATATTAGTTGACGATCTTTGCAATCAATTATTTGTTACAAATAGTTATACAAACGCCGTGGTCCAGAAGTACGACAGTTTCGACACCCGACCTCAAGGTAGAAGATCAAAACGTTGAAACGGACAATGAGCCTCAAGATGGAATCTTTAATTGGCTAATGCCTCATCGCACCAAAATTTACTTCCATTTGCAGCTCATTTTTATCATTCTCAATTGCATAATATTGGTAAGTCAGTTCATTTTTGTCATTATTTTCTTCCAAAAATAAATATGCCTGCATGAAAATCTTGGTTTCCTCTAGAATCATTTTCTATATAATATATATAAATAATAAATATAATATATAATAAATATAGTATATTATATATAATATAATATAATATATAATATATAATTAATATATTATATATATTATATATAATTATATATAATATATTATATATAATATAACATAATATATTATATATAATATATAATAAATATAATATATAATAAATATTCCAAAAATAAATATGCCTGCATGAAAATCTTGGTTTCCTCTAGAATCATTTTCTATATAATATATAATATATAATAATTTTCTATATAATATATAATATATATATATATATATATATATATATATATATATATATATATATATATATATATATATAATATAAATATATTTATTATATAATATAATAATATAATATAATAATATAATAAAATTAATATATATATTATAATATAATATATATAAATAATAAATATAATATATATAATATATATAATATATATAGTAAAAATAGAATAATTTTCTATATAATATATAATATATAATAAATATAGAAGTATAGGCAACGAGTTTTTCATTAAATTTTAATTGTTTTGACTTTGTAATTGAAACTAAGTGCAAACTACGATTTTTCTGGAATAATACAAAAAATGCAATAATGTACGATGACAACCTTTCCGTTATTTACAATGATTATATAATGCAATTACATAAACGAGGCTTCGTGTATATATTTATTTTTTCCATTATTCGCAATACTTCACAAATCAATAATTATCGAAGTTAATAAATAATTCTCGCTATACTTGTATGATTTCAACGTTTTTAAAGTTCACCTTAAATTTTTTACAACAAACCCAAACAAAACTTTTTACGGAAACCCAAAATGAATTATGATCTTTCACCAGTTTTATGTCAACGAGCAACGAAAGTGATATTTATTATTCGAGTATTTTCAATTTATTTTTTATCGTTCCTCTGAAACCTCCCAAGAGTGTTGCTCACAGCCACTATTTTCTAATGCGCAACTGTCGCATTTGCACGAGGGCCAAGGGAAACTGTAGTGAACCCGGCCGATACAGGCAGCTTTATTTTCACTGACAAGGAAAGGTACTTTGGTGTCCCCCTCCGATTTTGATAATTTTTATATATGTTATAGTCCATCGAAAATTAAGAGACACGTAATTTTTTTTATCGGCTTAAAGTTATTTTTAAGGGGTGAAATCGACCCCCAAAGTTGAGCATGTTTTGCATCTGGTAGAGTGTTTCATATAGAAGCACTTAACCGATCGTAACGAAACCAATTGCAAAACGTTTTTCACGTCAAATAACCTGTATATAATGTTCAACTTCTTATGCACCCCTATTACATGGGGATGATTCACCCCCGAATATCCAGAATTCTTTTGTATAAAAAAAACTTGCAATCCGATTTCAATAAAACAAACGCCATTTTGCAGAGCAAAAAAAATAAAATTGACGTATTTTTGGGTTTTTCTCAGATTAAAAAAATTAAGGGGGTAAAACACCCTTAAAATGTCAAATTTCATTTTGAGCACTGTCCCCTTCCGATTTCAATATTTTTTTTATAAAATGTAGCTTATCGAAAAATAAGACCACCTATTATTTTTATTGGCTCAAAATTATTTTTAAGGCGTGAAATCAACCCCCAAAGTTGGGCATGTTTTGCATCTGGTAGAGTGTTTCATATAGAAGCACTCAACCGATCGTAACGAAACCAATTGCAAAACGTTTTTCACGTCAAATAACCTGTATATAATGTTCAACTTCTTATGCACCCTTACTTACTGCAGGGGGGTGAACCACCCCCTGACATTCATAATTTTTTGTATAAAAGAAAAATTGTCATTCGATTTCAATGGAAAAACCAACATTTTGAAAAGCAAAAAAAAATTATAGTGAATGTGTCTAGATTTTTCCAATAAAAAAAATTAAGCGGGTAAAACACCCCTAAAATCTCAAATTTCATTTTACGCACTTAAATGATAAAATTCAATTCAATTGGTCTCATTATCATTGCGTATCGACTTATATGCTAAATAATATTTATTTCGCATGTACATCCGCTGCCCTTCTGACATGCTTCACGTTTATAAAGAAGTGTTGGTATCCGTTCTATTTATATAAGTTTCTATTTTGAACGATTTACGAAAATAAAAAAAAAACTCAAATATCAAAAGAGTCGCATCAGCAATTCACCGCCCAGAATGTAAACAAAGCTGGCTCATGCCTTGCCATATTCTTATTCATATCAAGAACCGCTATAGTGGCTCGACCCCAAGTATTCTTGAAAAAGCCAGTTCGCTCAGGCTAATGTTTGAGGTATATCCGAAAACCAAATAAAAATGCTGTTTTCGTGGTGATGTCAGATCAAACCGCCCACTCAAGATGAAAAAGGTAAAACTGACTTTATATTATTCCAGAAGTTAAGTTGCTGTTCGACTGTTGATCAGTCATTATCGTGTCCGCTATCGTGAATACCGTATTGTTATTAACATGTCCATCAATCCAATGAACGTAATAAGACTGTTGTTTCTTACATTCGAGGTAATGAACATTCCTGACAGTCCTGTTAACAATAATGAAGTGGAATTGAAAGAGAGTTTCGCGGAAATTCTGAAGGCCTCTATGGCAGAGTTCAATCAGTTAGAAATCGTCGAAGATACGACATTAGATTTTCAAGAACCGTTTAGAGATGTCATAGTAGAACCTGTCGAAGATAATGACATCGAATGGGGTCTTGGAGAATCTCCATTAAGCCCTGAAACGTGTACTGACGATGAAGAAGATTTGAGCTACGACTACAAACAAAGAGCTGTTGAGTACTGGAGAAGTGCAAAAACGAAACAAAATAGGAAAATAGAAACAGTCCAAAACCGATTTAAACTCGTTAAATCTGTGCGCCAATTAAGGCGCTGGGCTCAACAAATTAATAAAGGCGGAACTTACAAGGAAAAATTGTCGCGCATTTCTGAATATACAATCGATAATTTAAAAAGCGCCATAGAAGCAGGTCTCATTGTACACGATATCGATCTTCGGAGATGGGCATTACAAGCCCAAAAATTGATTGGGCATGAGAATTTGCGTTTCAGGGCTTCGCCAACATGGATAAAAAAGTTTAAAAAAGTTCATCGAATAACAAGTAGAAAAATAAATAAATTCGTGACAAGAAAGACTCTCGAATCAAAGGACATATTACAAAACGATGCTAATAAATTTGTCTCCGCAGTTCAATTGAAAATTGAGGAATATGGCTTGGAAAATATTTATAATTCTGATCAAAGTGGTTTCCAATTAGAAGTCCATTCAGGGCGAACGTTAACAGAAGAAGGTACAAAACAAGTAGAATGCCTTGTACAATCCATTTCAGCGACAACCCATAGCTACACCATCCAGCCGACAATATCAGCAGCAGGAAAATTGTTGTCACCTCTTCTGATAATTTTAAAAGAGCCATCCGGGCGGTTGGGGCCAATCGTAGAACGAACCATTTTTCGACCTCCCAATGTTTTTATAAGTGTTTCAAAATCTGGCAAGGCTACATCAGGTACGTTGGTATGTAATATTCAAATATAAAAAATAGATGTGCTATTAATTTTTACATATTGATTTATAGAACATTTCAAAGTATGGCTTCAAGAAGTGTTCTTCCCAAATGTCGGTGAGAAAAGTGTGCTTTTAATAGACTCATGGAGTGGACATTGCCCTAGTGTTGTCACGGAAGTTACACCACATAACAAAGAAATTGTTACAATGATCATACCGAAAGGAACAACAGGGAATATCCAGCCACTTGATGTCTTCGGATTTAGAATTTGGAAAAATTATGTCAGACATTTTTCAGACAGTGTCATGTTACTTGATTATGATTTAAGTCTACATTTACGAAATAATATAATCAAGCTGCAATCTCTAGTACATAATCAATTATCATCTCCGAGGTACGAAAATTTATTTCGATATGCCTGGTTCAAAAGTGGGTACATAGAAGAACGACCTGAGCATTTCGAAAATCCCGTTGAATTCGCTTTTGGTATGTCATCTCAAACACAATGTGAAATTGAAGGCTGCACAAATGTGGCTGTAGTAAGATGTTCATGGTGTAAAAAGTCACTTTGTTTCAAACATTTCTTCGAAGAACATCATTACTGTTCAAAATATAATCATTAAGTTCAGGAATGATAATTGAAACGAAAATTTGAATTGGAATCTATTTTTACTACATGAAAGATTTTAGCGCCTATGTATAACCTATATATATATATTTGTGTACAGACCATGTGTATACAAAAATAAAAAATCGTGAAGCTCACGACCACCGAAGATGTAGGAGTACTCAATTTTTCATATAATTAAAAAGCCGATGTACATGCGAAATAAATATTATTTAGCATATAAGTCGATACGCAATGATAATGAGACCAATTGAATTGAATTTTATCATTTAAGTGCGTAAAATGAAATTTGAGATTTTAGGGGTGTTTTACCCGCTTAATTTTTTTTATTGGAAAAATCTAGACACATTCACTATAATTTTTTTTTGCTTTTCAAAATGTTGGTTTTTCCATTGAAATCGAATGACAATTTTTCTTTTATACAAAAAATTATGAATGTCAGGGGGTGGTTCACCCCCCTGCAGTAAGTAAGGGTGCATAAGAAGTTGAACATTATATACAGGTTATTTGACGTGAAAAACGTTTTGCAATTGGTTTCGTTACGATCGGTTGAGTGCTTCTATATGAAACACTCTACCAGATGCAAAACATGCCCAACTTTGGGGGTTGATTTCACGTCTTAAAAATAATTTTGAGCCAATAAAAATAATAGGTGGTCTTATTTTTCGATAAGCTACATTTTATAAAAAAAATATTGAAATCGGAAGGGGACAGTGCTCAAAATGAAATTTGACATTTTAAGGGTGTTTTACCCCCTTAATTTTTTTAATCTGAGAAAAACCCAAAAATACGTCAATTTTATTTTTTTTGCTCTGCAAAATGGCGTTTGTTTTATTGAAATCGGATTGCAAGTTTTTTTTATACAAAAGAATTCTGGATATTCGGGGGTGAATCATCCCCATGTAATAGGGGTGCATAAGAAGTTGAACATTATATACAGGTTATTTGACGTGAAAAACGTTTTGCAATTGGTTTCGTTACGATCGGTTAAGTGCTTCTATATGAAACACTCTACCAGATGCAAAACATGCTCAACTTTGGGGGTCGATTTCACCCCTTAAAAATAACTTTAAGCCGATAAAAAAAATTACGTGTCTCTTAATTTTCGATGGACTATAACATATATAAAAATTATCAAAATCGGAGGGGGACACCAAAGTACCTTTCCTTGTGAGTTCCAGTTGGTTAACACCGTCGAAAACTCATGTAAGAAAAACTGCCTCCCCCTCAGCGATTGATGCGCGGACTGCTGCATGGCTAAGCGGTCACCCAATCAACTTTCCAAATGTCTGCACTTATAATAAATACCATCTGATCCTTCTTTCAATACCAAAGAATATGGATATATAAAATATAAGTGTGAATAATTGTATGTGTATATCTACTTAAATAGGCCGTAGGATTCGTTCATGTCGGAGCAGCATTGATTTTGTCCATTTCCGAAGACACTGTCTTAATCGTTGTCAAATATTGGTATTACGTTGCATATGTAATTACCCTATATATCGACGCAATCATTCTGATAGTTTTGGCGCTAACCGGGTTTTGGCTCGCTCACCGTAAATCGTGGGAAAAAGTATAAAAATTACGAATAAAATTATTTTCTCGACACTTTTTTAAATGTGATAAGTAAATCGAATCTGCAATGTTTGATCTTTTTTACTACTCAGCAATATTTCGCTTGTTCTCTGCACATTGTTGGAGTCACAATTATCCTTGGCACATACCAATACAGGATTCACTCGAATATACAGGATAACGTGCAAAAAAATATGATGGCGAGTATCTCAGCAGAAACAGGAATGCCAACAAACACGAGAGTTGGTTGGGATTATATTCAGAAAACGGTATGGCTCCTGTGACTATTCTACTATACCAATAGAAAACTATGCATTCTTTGAAGTAATTCCATCGTTTGACTTTTGTATTTCCCCTTTTTTTTTTTACTTTTTCATTCTCATCTTCTTTTTTTCATCTGAATATCAAACGTTTCTAGTTTAAATGCTGTGGCGTTGATGGGCAAGTCGATTGGTGCACAAAATCCCGGTATAAGAGGAATTTGGAAAAATTACTTGGCTCGTATACTTGTAATTTGCCAGTATCATGTTGCAACAAAGACATTGACGAGATACTGTCTTCCGAAAAATTTAGCGAGTATTCCAAAATCGATTATGTGCCTTGTTCTGCCTTGCCATTGCCATCAAAGGTCTATGGCACTGGTTGCCTCGGACACGTGAGACGAGAAATTCAATACATCACAAATTTATTGAAGATCATAAACTTCGCGCCTGCACTACTTCTGGTAAGGAACATTTTTGAGAATCTTTATACGTGCATATGCATTCTAGATGATTACATGAAATATTGATTTTTGTCTCTTGCATTTCAGAGCTTCTCGACTGTGATCGCTATGATTCTTTCTTGCTTTGTGCCAATTAATATTTAGTATTGCATCGACAATGTTTTTGTCTTTCCGTGTAAAGGAGCTGTGCAATATACTACGATTAAAATGAGGATTGACGAAAAAAAAATAGTGTAAGTTGCATTCATTTTCATATGAATTCTTACAGACCGAATCCTTCATTATCTGTTTAAAAATCAACTCTGTCCAAGTCCTGAGTAACAAAGTCTAATATTTGACCTTCGATAGCTCCGAAAACTAAGTATTGAATTTCAATACCTAAATTTGTGAAAAAAAAAACGACAATACGCGTTATGTAGTGTGAAGCGTAAATAGTCTTGCAAGCACTATTAGTACACAGAAAGAAAATATCTTCAAAAATAACTATAGTAGAGGGTTACCATGTCGTTACATTTATTCAATTTTACGCAAGTACAAGCGCTCGAAATTTTACAGTGTATCATACCAATTTTTGAGCATTAACACGGCGACTTCCGTACTCGCATGTGAACGCTCGAAAATTCGCAATGTACCACAGTCATTTTTTGAACAGTAGCACGACGATTTCAGTGATTGCGTACAAACGCTCGAATTTTTACAGTGTCTCACTGTAATTTTTCCCCGTAGTCATATAGTACTAATTATGATAAGTCGGATTCATGCATAATTAGAATAAATATAGAATGATTTTTAATTTGCTATGTTCCAATGCAAAATGTAATTCATCACGGTATTAATAAATTTCACAATGTTGCGTATAAAAATTCGTTTCTGAGTTAAGCAATTTTTACACTCTTCATTGAGCATAATCCATCATTTACAATATTTGATTTTATATGAAGGTAAAAATTACTACGTTTTCGGGTAAAACTCCACAAAAATGACGAAATAGTATCTGGTCACGATGGTACCATTGCTATTTTTGAAGAAATTTTCTCTTCGTGTATCGATGAAAAGTAAATCGATCTCAAGCAGCATAAAAAAATGTTCCACGAAAAGTTTACTAGCCCCTGAGCAAAGCAACTTTGGTTGGAATCCAGACATGGATGCATGATCATTTACCAAGTGTTTCATGTTAATGGCAGCACATCAGTTTAGACTGTTTTTTTTTTTTTTTTTCAAATACCTTGCGTAGTTTCTTAATTTAGATGGGCAATCCGCATTAAAAAAGCTTGTACATTAATGCAGTAACATTCGATAAAAATGGTCACATTTTTTATTTTGACCACAAAAGTCTGCTACATTATTGGCGTTACTTTTATTCTAACCATCCTGAATTATAATATGTTGAACCTTCAAGATCAACATCCCTTATCACCGTTTAGGGTGATTATCATGTGATATTCTGACGTAGTGCCGGAATTTTTTTACGTTGCTAGTGGATATAAAGGGACCAGTGATATCTTAGTGACAAATAAAAATTTATTACGATTGAAAGTTTAATAGTCACTGGATTAAGGGAAGGTTCTCATCAAGATTGACTAAAAAATTGATTTTTTCTTGCATTTTTTGATAGTTTATTATATGTAGAATATGTTCCCAAAACGGTTTGGCCGAAAACAACTTTATAAAAAAGATATAGCATCAGAAGGGGACCCACCTTTTTACACGAAAATTGAGTTCGCGCGGTAGTGCGTCTTTGAAATTCTTTGAAATTCTTTAAAATTCACACCTGTATGACCATACTATAGTAAGTATAGCTACCAGATGTCGGAAGATATGCTATGACGGTGAGATATTGGGAGGCGTGCATCTATATACTCTAATTTTTAAACTCGTTTCCTGAAAAATCATGTTTTTCAAATCGGTCTCCACAATATTTCAAAAATTACTTGATGGATCGACTTTTTTTTATTTTAAAGTAGATTAAATTTATTGGAGCCTGAACTTAGATGCAAGTGATATTTGTTGTTCTATTTTTTTTTATAGTACTTTTAAGAGTGACAAAAACGTGAAAAAACGCTACCGACAATTCAAATGTCCGCCATTTTTTGACTTTTTATTGATATTATAGGTTCAGGCTCCAGCAAATATTATATAATTAATTTAATAAAATTGGTTTTTTGATTTCAAATAATTATTGAAAGTGCTACGATGGAAACCGATTAGCCACCTTTTTTCAGACGGTCATGTTACAGCACGTATAAACAATTTATATGACTTTATTTTTTACTAAAAAAAATTTTTTTCTGTACCTTAAGACTTAATAAATAAGTGTCAAAAAACTTGAGTTGTTTATTTACTTTGGTCTATGGAAAAAAAAATCATGAAATTCACCTTATCTTTGGGTCGCTTGATAAGAACCTTCCCTTAATATGGATACGTGCCGCGAAATACGTTATTACGCGCCATGAAGTGTGTACAAGTGTACACAAGTGAATCCACCACTAGTAACGTAAACATGTCAATTGTGGTGGTGGACTCATGTAAACACAAATTGGTTGAGCCTTCGTTTAGGTCGACAGTAGTCTCGAAGTTTCTCTCAACATGTTGAAAACATACACATTTTAATATATATTGTGACGTGAATTGTTTTCAGCGAGTCACATTTGATAGAAAATTGGTCGAACCTTTCCGACCCTCCCACTCAATGTTCCGGCCACAACAAAATCTCTTAGGACCGATTCCGGGAAAACAAAAATTATTATTACCGTTATTATTAATTATTTTTGTATTCTATTTCCGAGTTATACTGCGAAACCGGGGCTAAGGGCTTACACACACCGATCCGATCAGCTGTATTGGCGTCTGAACGAGAGCGAGAGAGACAAACAACTTCGGCCAATTACTGTCGTCGTCGATGTATTTCGAGCAGGGCTTATACACTTGGCCATTTCCGTCTTCGATTTATCGCTGCTAATCTCTGGATTCCGCCCAATAACTATCCTGGCTAACGAAATTATAAAAATGAAGGATTCTCGTTATCGCGCGTCGTCGGTTACATTTTTGCCGTTACGATATTTCTCCCGATAGGTCTCGTATCCCGAAATTATTTTGTGAAATCGACAATCTCATAAGAAATGGCTTGTCCGCGGGAAAATGTTTAACATCAAAAGCTAGGAGTCTAATATTGAATTTTCGTTATCATTCAATTTCGAAAATCTCAGCTCCGTCACGCTTATTTAAATTCCCATGTATGAAAGCCTGTACATCGTATTCGCGAGACAATAGAGAATATTCGGTAATTAGAGTAGGGGGAGAGTTCGCTGTCCCGCCTGAGACTCATCATCGCGAATATCGTGAGATTTTCACGTGGCATTGAGCGCGATGGACGTCCGAGATCATCCTGAAAGTACGTAATTTTGCCTAACGCGTTTCGTACAGTCGGTGAGCACGTCCCGATATCTTTGACATTTTCTTTAAGAATAAAATAAAGTCTAGGCCTTTATAGCGCTAGAGTTCGGCTCAATTGTTCAATTTAACGGTCATATTTTGCCTTTTTGCTATTTTGTGTCATTCTTTTCCCGCGAAGCGATAAATGTTCCGACGCGAGAAAGGAGCATGAAATTTAGAGGATATCGGGAGACTTCTCCTGCATCTCTTGTGCACAGTGTTGGAGACGTGTCTCAACATGCCCTAAATTTCATATCAGCTGCCATAATTATCGTTTAATTATTCATTGATGAATCTTTTCAGATCAGAAGAACAAAATCTTGAGGGAATTGTTTTATTATGAATTATTTTTTGTTTTTTATTTAATATAACTTTTGTATATTTTAATTCATTTTTTTTAAGTTTTTATTTTTTTTAACTATGCCATTTCGCAGTCGGGAGCTTTTTGTTTTTTTTTAACATTTTTTTCTGAATCGGGATTCTTCCCGTAATTAATTTAATTATTAAATAAACTTAAATTGTTAAATTGAAGGACAATCCAATTTTCATCTTGTTCTCAAATTTTTCCAATGTGCCTAACTCCGCCCATTCCGCTGCAGCCAGTAGTATTGAAGTGTTCATATAAATGCTCCGATTTGACACTATTGAAAGTTCAGCAAAGAATTTGTTCATTTTTTCATTTGAAAAAAATTCATCGAAAACGTTAAAGAACGTTTTTGATACACTTGCAGATCACATTTTTTTTTTTTATCAAACCCCCAATTATTCTCGTAAGAATAAAGAGTTCTCAAAAAATTTAATCGAAGCCAATTTATTTTTATCGGAATCGAACAAATTCAATATTCCTCAAATTATTGAGAAAAACATAAGTTGATGACTTACTTTGATTGAGTCGTTTGACCTATTTACCCTGTTTCACAATTTTTGTGTTTATTTCAGTACCGAGTTCAAATGCAATTTTTATCAAAACATTTTTCGAAAAACTCGTAAATGTTTCCTGGTACAGTCACAACAGCTCGTGGCAGGTGAAGACGCTCTAGATATTTTGATGAACGCTGATATGGTGTATTGTCACCAATATTACATTCTGAGGTAGAGTGATCTTCCTGGAACATGATTGACAGTATTATGTTCCAACGTTAGAGTCTGTCATTTGATATCTTTTGAATACAGATGAAAGTGAATCAATTCTTTGGTATCAAACGAGAGTTTAGAACGCTCCTTGAGGGGTTATATCTAGTTGTTTGGGTTGAAAAAATGGAAAATTTTTTTTTGCTTTTTCTCAAAGTACATCATCTTAAGAACGTTTTCCCAAAATATTATAAGGATCAAGCACTAGAACGAATATATTTACGCGCGCTATCTGAGAGTGCGTGTCTCCAAGCGCAGCGATCGGCGACTTTAAGAAAGTTCACGCAAATCTAATGATAATCGAAAATCTCAACTTTGAAGGTTGAAATTTGGAAATATTATAGAAAAATATACCGTACATCTATCACCGGAATTATTTTTGGATCCACCGTCTAGTTGTCAAGAAAACAATTTATGATAATCACGTAAGAGCCTATGGATAAAGATTCAAATAATGTGATTTTCATAAATTGTTTTCTTGACAACTAGACGGTGGATCCAAAAATAATTCCGGTGATAGATGTACGGTATATTTTTCTATAATATTTTCTAATTTCAACCCTCAAAGTTGAAATTTTCGATTATCATTAGATTGACGTGAACTTCCTTAAACGCTATTATCTTGGAATCATGTTTTTTAAAAAGTGCTGTTGCAGTGAGCACGATGTCTCGAAAGCAACTTAACCGATCGATTTGAATCTTTCACGAGCTTATTTCTAATTATAATGGCTTGTTCGTGAACGAAGGAATTTTCATTTGGACCAAAATTTATATTTTTTTGGATCAAAAAACCTAATTTTTGGAACCTCAAAAATAGAGCTTTTCGGAAAAATCGACATTTAAAAAAAAAAAAAAATTTCGCTAAACCTTTCGTTCACGAACAGTGTATAGCATTATACTAACGAAATCTTGTTGGTTTTTTGATTTCAAATGAGCCGTTCCAGAGATATCATGCTCACCGCGAGTGACGTTCAAAAAAAGGTGTTTTAGGGCAATGGTCATATTTCCTCCAGTAGTGAAAATTTGTTCATAAAAAATGTATATAAGTACTTCAAAATATGTAGTAATTAATATTGTATAGTGTATGTTAATAAAATAATGTTAACATGGCTAAAAAAATCATGAAAATCCCATAATTTTCCCGAGCACAACTAGATATAATCCGTAAAAAAGTCTTTAAACACGAGATTTCTTTATGTCTAAAATCAATAATTCAGTTGTTTCTATTATATTCCTAGTTCCATTTCGGCTTGTTTATAAAAGAAAAGAATTAAATTCCAACTGAAAAGTAACAAATGACCAAATCAGAGATTTAACAAAAAACTAGATTAGATTGCTTCACGTGTGGTGCAACATCGAAGCAATTTGATAGCGTTGAGGAAATGATTTCGAGACGTATAATCTAACACGGTTGGATTTATGTGCTCATTCATCTTCTGCATTTATAGTTGATGAATAGCCATTCAAAAATTGACAAACTCGTAAATGGGACAATAAAAATAGCAGCAAAAAATGACTCAATTTTGGGAAAAAATTCAAAACACCATGTGAACTATTTTTCAACAAACCCAAACCGAGATTCGGTGACACGAATAATGGCAACATTGGCAAACATCTTTTTTAATATCTCTACCTGTCATTTTTTTTAATACACATTTATTTTAGATTGAGACAGTGCAGAAATATTAATATGTCCACACCTCAGTATATAATAAATTAAATATTGAGATATTTTTTTTTTTTTTAATCTCTACTCTTCAATTTTATTCCAGACGTCTGTGAAACAATCAAATCTATCCATAAACATTACTATTGCAAGTGAGTATTTCTAAAAAAAACGCCTGGACTCTTTGAATATCAATATCTTTCTATTGTTACAGAATTCTCCGAAACATACTTTCCTATTCTATTAAAAACAATAATAGTTTTCGTGTCTCGGAAGACTATCCATTTCCAAGAATTAAGTTAATAATGAAATCATTAAAAATGATTAATCATTTGAATTGCTGATTTAATACCGTAGTTCGCTTTTGTTCTTCTATGTAAATTCTGTCATAGAATAAAAAATATTGATTAATGACTATCTGCTTTTAAATTGAGAAATTTCATTATTAACAAATAGATTATTCGGCAGAACATCCTTGAACTACTATCACACAGACACTATGTGTGAAACATATTTTCCTTCTTTTCTGTCAATACGTGAAAAATTAATAAAAGATACACTTCTCTGATATTATTCGACACGCGTGTGGTGAAATTCACCTGTTTTATAATAATGAAAAAAAATATATACCAAGATAAATAATTGTGATCGACGCACGTTCATCATCGATCCAAGTGTTTCTCATTAAAAAAATAAAATAAAAAATAACCCTAGCTAGACACCGCTATTTTTTGTACCTTACATAGACACAGTTGGTCTATCAGATCGACGACTTTTATCGTTCTATCTCCTTGTACCAGGTACGTGTATTGAGGTTCAAATGTAGTAAAATTGAAACATCAAACTCCGACCAATACGAGAAAGTAATCAGTAAAGCCAAAACAGGTGAAAAACAGAAAACTTACCAAGAATTTACTGTACTTATTTTAACTGTCTATCGCGAGTGTCAGAATGCCAATAAAAACATCAGGTGATCGTCACTACCTGATAATATTCTTATCTAGTACAAATACTGTAATCGCATTTTCACGTCTGTATTATTTCCTTAAAATTTTAAAAAGTGTCGTATGGCAACACTCATAATAGATCAGCAGAGTACCTATTCGTATACGCGTAGCATACGAATAGTTAATACGAATAGAAGTTTTCCATAAACATTGGAATAGTAGAGAGTAAGGTGTAGCTTTCTGCCCTCGCCCCTATTGAGGTTAATGCACATATACATATCCGCCTAAAATCATAAAATTCGTATTTTCGATGGAGGGGGACCCGGCGGGAGTTTATAGAAATATTTCGAATCAATAGATATTCCAAACAGAAAAAAAAACAAGTGCGGTAAAGAAATTCAGGTGGGGATAATTTACCCTCTTAAGGTTGCAATTTTGAAAAAATACAATAACACGCGAACTTTCTTTTCATGTTGTTCTAAAAATAGAACTCAATCCATTCAAATGGATCCACCCCTTTTTAATGGGGGTTGAGAAATAGATAACCGCAGGGGTGGTTTCCCCCTTAAATTAAAAAAAAAAAATCGTACTCATGGTGGACTTTTCATCGCTTTAGAGGAGAAACATTTTGGTTTCTGTTTTATCGAAATCAGTGGAATGCTTGTGGGTGAAACTGCCAAATCACCTCTTGACACGCCTTACTTTGAAGGGTGGTTTCACCCCTTAGAACTGTTTTTCCGCCGATAAAAAGAAAATACGTGTCTCTTAGTTTCTAATGTTCTTTCATATACAGGAGTTTCAACTAAATCGGAAGGGGACACTGAGCACTGACGAGACCACAGCTGCACTATGCGACTGCAGAAAATTTAAAAAATTGCAATGGCGATAATTGCAACAAAACTCTTTTTTCATTATGAAATGCAAAAACTTTTTTCTTCGATTTTTTTTGTATTATTTTTTTCCAAATTTTGATGTTAGTATAAAAGTTTTTTAATAGTTTGAGAGGCAACAAAGAGAGATGATTAATAAAAAAAAATGTACTTACGATTTCGACAAAAATCAAACAACTTCGGCACCCTCTGGTCTGACAGACCGCTAAACATAAACAAGCTCCCGATATATAGCTACTAATGCGGCTTTGAAGATCAAGCTATGCTACCCGCACAAGGGCCCCTCTGAAGTTTTTTTCGACACTGTTTGAAGTGTCCTGTTGTATAGATGCGTAAAGTAGAGAGCTATAAAATCTGCTGTCAGTCTACCAGAGTACGTCTAGTTAGGCTTAACTATAATAAAGAATACATTTTCATTTTTCATCCATTTCTCAAATTATCCACTAAAATCAACAAATGTCAACAACAAGTTAAATAATGATCAATTACCAAATCAACAAATGTCAACAACAAGTTAAACAATGATCAATTACAAAATTGCGTCGAACGTATATTAACCTTGGATTCTTGCTGTATTTTTTTGCACCCTGTCGTTTCTACATCGAGACAAATTGACTCAAGCCACTTTGCGAGCTCATAACTCTTAGTGCAATCGGTATTTTTGAGAATAATGTGGGATCAAAACAAGAATTGATTTATATTTTATTCACTGACTTTTTATTTGAAAATACAAGTGTTGCGTACTGCAATAATTAAAAAGCGGCGACAAAACAAAAGTGTCAAGATTCAAATGTAGCGAGGCTCTCAAGCCCGCAGGTAAAGGCGTTTAACAGGGTTATCCCATGTGACAGCTATTTTTTATCGCTTTTTTGGGAATTTTTTTGATGAACCATTAAAACACACCATCTTTAAATTTTTACCACAAATTTATTAACATTTTACAGTCCCTCAGAATTTTATCAAACAAAAATAACGAGTTGAATCGATTTTACACCGTTCGGAAGACACTCATGTATTGGTTGACGGCTGCCATGATTCCGGAGGTTTTACTCATCTGAAATAAAAAAATCAAACGGCATTTTAATTTGAAGACCCGAGACTATCGCCGGAACTAGAGTAAAGTAAAAACATCGAAAATTGAATTTTTAGTACGGTTTTCAAAGTCGAAAAAAAATGACGAAACTTGGAACTTAACTTTTAAAACCATGCCAAAAATTCAATTTTCGATATTTTTACTTTCAATTTTACTCAATCGATGTTTTTCTTTTTTTCTTGACTTCTCAAACATTTTAAATCACGGTTCAACTTTTCACATTCCTTTTTTTTTGTCGACTCAAAAACCTTTACAACAATTTTAAGAAGAGAAATTTCAATTTTGTCACGTACTAAATATCATAAACTCAACATCGCGAATTTTTTGGATTTCGCGACATATCATCAAAAAAAGAACCCTTAATGGTACCGAGTGCAGGGTGGAGTTCAGAAAATTCCTGCTTCATTGGCCAAAACTAAACATACGCATCACCCCCTTCTCAAACTACGAAAAGAGGGGACTTTTCGGGAAAATATGACAATTTCTAAATTTACAAAATATTTCCAAATTTACAAAATATAAAGTCGAATAACTCTTGACCCATAACAACGTGTTATTCATTTCACCCTGTAATCAACTTAGAATATATCCAATAGATATTTCTTTTTTTTTTTATCTAACAACGTATTACATCAACCCGTGTACAACTATTTTGTTTGTACCAATCGCATAAAAGATAATTCTGGCGTGCAATCGTTCGTCCCGTCCTTTCTTTAACCAATAAACGCGTCGAGTTGGAACAACTGTATATTAATTTAATATGAAAATGATACATGAATACATCTTTACTACGTCACGTTATACGATCGACTCCTTATTTTTTTCTTTGCTCTGTTGCCTTAGTTTCCAATGGCTCCCTTGATTTTACTTGTCTTCTTTTTTTATTATTTCTGTATTTCAATGATCCTACACTCGGTCATCCTGCATTTCGCTATTGTCTTCAATACCGGTTGTTTCTTCGTCATTGTCCGATTCATTTTCAAAGCAAACCCATCGTTGAATTATATCAGCTGCTGTGCTTATGTGATTTGGTCCTTCGTGTTCACCAATCTTTTCTACTTCATATCGATTATTTCTCATAGCCACTCTAGCGGAACAGCGAGTCCCAAAAAAAGTAAAAAAAAGACCCATTTGGGACTCGGGACTTAAGGTAGTTTGGTAGAGTTTAGCCGATTCAAAATGTAGTCAATTTTTCAAATTTGTAAATGGACGATTAAATTATAAAATCGATTTTAAAAATCATTTTCATAAAAAATAAAATTTATCAAATCGCGTATGCTCTTATAAATAAATATAAGAGCATACGCGATAATTACGTTCACTCGAACATTTACGTTCGAGTGAACGTAAATGTTCACTCGAAGCTCTAAAAATATGCAAAAAGTAGAAAAAACTTGGAAATGAAGCAGCTGGTGGCTAAAAAAAGCACTCGTCTAATTGACATTGCGTACCAGCGAGCATAAATCCCAAGCAACAAAAAAAAGTCAAGCTGATGTCAAAATGATATCAACTTGAGGTCAAGGGAGATGAAGTCATTTTGACATCAATCAGTCTCTCCATATAGACTACTTTTTGATGTCAAAATAACGTCAAAATGATGCCTCCTTGATCTTGATCCAAGAAATAAATATTAGTCAAATTGATGTCAAAATGGCATCAAATTGACGGTAAATAAATCATTTGCGGTGCTCAAATTGATGCTATTTTGACATCAACTTGACTATTCGATCGGCGGTACATTATCATGGGGATAGATGAAAAATGAACAAAATCTATATCTGGAATAATTATTTATTAATTTCGCATATTATAATTATTGAACATTGGTGAAAATCTATTTAAAAGAAACATAAAAACGCAAAAAAATAAGTCATTTAACCCATTAACGCCGAGGTGATCAGAATTTTTACTAACTTTTCAACGTGTTTATTTATTATGTTATCGGACCAAAAAAATAATGCAATACCTCTATTCCTACGCGGAATTCGATGCTCTTTCAGAATCTGAGCTCAAAATTTCGATTAGACACCGAGAAAAAAAAATATGGCCGATTTAAACGTGAAAAACGTGAAAATTTTCGAAAAATAATTTTTTTCGCATTTTTTTTCACAATGATACCGCAAAGCTATCAACTTTTTACAATGATCAGAGGTGATCATGGCATTCGAACATTAAGAGGAATTTTTTTCAGAAAAATTCATCGACGCGTTTTTTTCAAAATAGCGGCGAGAATGAAAAAATTTTATAAAAATCTTAATCTATCGGTTTCTTCAAAACTATAAACTTGAGAAAAAAATTTCTAAGAACAAAAGTGGCTTAAAATTAGTCGAAGAATACTCTTAAATTTTTTCAGAATTTTTGAAAACAATTTTTAATTTTCGAAAATTTCAAAAAATCCAATTTTTCAAAAATACCTGAAAAATTTTTGGAAAAATTTGAGAGTGTTCCTTGACTAATTTTAAGACTTTTTTGTTGTTAAAAATTCTTTCGTAAAGTCTATAGGTTTAGAGAAAAAAAATTTTCTTGAATGGTACATAAAATTTTGTTTCTATCTACCACTACAAAATTCACGAACAAACTCGTATATCCTTTCACTTGTGCATGGACACATATGTTGAATACAATTTTTACATGAATTATAGGTAAAGCATATAAAAAAATATTAGTTTTCACTTTTTCAATACATTTGTTATGTCACGAAAACGTTCAAAATCTTCTGCTTCATTGCATGCAGAGTATGAATCAGATTATTCGGATAGTGATTCCGACGAAAACATTTTGATTCCGAATGCAGACAATTCAGGCTCCGATGATTCTGATTCCGATTGTGATTCGATATCTGATTCAGATTCTGAACATGAATTCACAATACCAAATATTACTTATAAAAAAGCTTGTGCTACTTATTCTGAAAACTTAGATAAACTTGAAAAAAATTACGAATTCATTTGGATCGATGGCGAGAAATCATATCCAAATACTTGTGAAGAAACAATATTATTATCTGAAGCTACAAAAAAGAATATACAGGCGTGCGAGCCTTTCCAATTGTTTGAAACCTTTTTTTCCGCCGAAATGAAACAATATATAATTGATGCGTCTAAAGAGAATAATTATGATCTGAAATTACAAGATATTGACACTTTTATAGGTATAGTTATTTTCAGTTCATTCAATAAAAGAAAGTCTCAGAGAGATTATTGGTCATCTGATCCATTCTTATCTAGTGAAATTGTTTCTTCTGCAATGACTCGCGATAAGTTTGAAGAAATCAAGTCTAAAATAAAATATTCAAAAGCTGAAGACAAGGATCCAAACGATAGAGGGTGGCGGGTTCGTTCGATGTTGAAACTTTTCCAAAACAACCTCCTAAAGTTCGGAATATGGAAAACTTCTATATCTATTGATGAAATGATGGCCAAGTCTTATGCAAAAACTGTTTTGAAACAATTTATTCGAGGGAAACCAATAAGGTTTGGTTTGAAATTTTGGGGTTTATGCACTTCAGACGGCTATCTACTAAATTTAGATCTATATTGCGGTAAAAATTCCCAAACCGGAAACAAATTAGTAAAATGTGCTTTAGGTACTCGTGTAGTATTGCATTTATTAGAACCTTTTTTTCGGCTAATAAATTATAATAAAATCCCTGCATTTCATTTATACTTTGATAATTTTTTTACAAATATGGATTTAATTTTACACTTGCAAAAATTACGTTTGAAATGCACTGGCACTATCAGAGACAATCGAGTCAAAGAAAAGAATATACTTGAAAAGAAAGCTCCACGAGGTACTTATATTGTAAAACACGATCGAAATAGTGGCATAAATTTCATCACTATTATGGATTCGAAGCCCGTTTCAATAGCTTCAACTGCTGCAGGTGTAAGTCCACTATCAACTTCGAGAAGATATAGTTCAGAGGCTCGATCCAAAATTGATATACATTTTCCGCAAGCTTTTCATTTGTACAACAAATTTATGGGTGGTGTTGACGTGCATGATGGACACTGCAATAATGTACTTCCAAGTATACGTTCCAAAAAATGGACATGGGTCGTTTTTATAAGATTTATACAGGCATCCATTACAAATGCCCACGTAATTTTCAATGCTACACGTGATGGAAAGAAAAAAAGTGGAATAAAAGAGTTAACTACTTCAATTGCTAAATATTATATTCAAAAAGGTCAAACAAGTAAAACACTTCAAACACGATCTAATAGGGACAAATTAAAAAATTGTTCAAATGAAAAATGTCCAATAAGAACAAGGATCTATTGTGAAAAATGCAATCTATATGTATGCAATAATTGTTGGGCAAAAAAGCACTGATAAAAGAAATGTTAAAATGAAAGACAAGAAGACTCACGAAAAAAAGCACCCCGAAACGTGAGAGGCAAGGGGACTCACGAAAAAAAAGCACCCCGACACGTGAGAGGCAAGGGGACTCACGAAAAAAAGCACCCCGAAACGTGAGAGGCAAGGGGACTCACGAAAAAAAAGCACCACGAAACGTGAGAGGCAAGGGGACTCACGAAAAAAAGCACCCCAAAACGTGAGAGGCAAGGGGACTCACGAAAAAAAGCACCCCGAAACGTGAGAGGCAAGGGGACTCACGAAAAAAAAGCACCCCGAAACGTGAGAGGCAAGGGGACTCACGAAAAAAGCACCCCGAAACGTGAGAGGCAAGGGGACTCACGAAAAAAAGCACCCCGAAACGTGAGAGGCAAGGGGACTCACGAAAAAAGCACCCCGAAACGTGAGAGGCAAGGGGACTCACGAAAAAAAGCACCCCGAAACGAGAGAGGCAAGGGGACTCACGAAAAAAAAGCACCCCGAAACGTGAGAGGCAAGGGGACTCACGAAAAAAAGCACCCCGAAACGTGAGAGGCAAGGGGACTCACGAAAAAAAAGCACCCCGAAACGTGAGAGGCAAGGGGACTCACGAAAAAAGCACCCCGAAACGTGAGAGGCAAGGGGACTCACGAAAAAAAGCACCCCGAAACGTGAGAGGCAAGGGGACTCACGAAAAAAAGCACCCCGAAACGTGAGAGGCAAGGGGACTCACGAAAAAAAGCACCCCGAAACGTGAGAGGCAAGGGGACTCACGAAAAAAAAGCACCCCGAAACGTGAGAGGCAAGGGGACTCACGAAAAAAAAAGCACCCCAAAGGAGACAAAGTTCTACCACGTCCACGCCGTTGTCTCTGGGTAATGCTAAGAGTAGAAAAAAACAATGTATATGCACAGAATCAGAAAATAAGTAGTCAAGGAACACTTGAAGGAAATTTTTCCAAAAATTTTTCAGGTATTTTTGAAAAATTGGATTTTTTGAAATTTTCGAAAATTAAAAATTGTTTTCAAAAATTCTGAAAAAATTCAAGAGTATTCTTCGACTAATTTTAAGCCATTTTTGTTCTTAGAAATTTTTTTCTCAAGTTTATAGTTTTGAAGAAACCGATAGATTAAGATTTTTATAAAATTTTTTCATTCTCGCCGCCATTTTGAAAAAACGCGTCGATGAATTTTTCTGAAAAAAATTCCTCTTAATGTTCGAGTGCCATGATCACCTCTGATCATTGTAAAAAGTTGATAGCTTTGCGGTATCATTGTGAAAAAAAATGCGAAAAAAATTATTTTTCGAAAATTTTCACGTTTTTCACGTTTAAATCGGCCATATTTTTTTTTCTCGGTGTCTAATCGAAATTTTGAGCTCAGATTCTGAAAGAGCATCGAATTCCGCGTAGGAATAGAGGTATTGCATTATTTTTTTGGTCCGATAACATAATAAATAAACACGTTGAAAACTTAGTAAAAATTCTGATCACCTCGGCGTTAATGGGTTAACGTAATAACTCGTTTTATACCAAACGCTGTGCACTTGTGTTGAGCCACCTTTTGACTGCAGTTTCACCGTCCGACAGCTTACTCTTAGGAAATAATTTCAGAAGTGCACCTGAAAAATTAAAGGATTATTGAATACGTCTATATAATATGTACAGGACGTTCTTTTTATGTCTTTTTATCTCCTTGACATTGAGGACATAAAAAGGCATACTTTTTGTGGTATAAAACAGCCTGCATGACATTTTCGAGAAATTATAAACCATTATGATGCAGATCTTTATATTTTAAACGTTTTGTACGCATGGAATCACGAACGACCCCAACCGTTTTTTCAGTTATAGTTACAAAAAATGTGTTGTTAACTTTTGACTTTATCTATTTTTTTATACATTACATGTAATTTCAACGGGAAAAACCGGATGCTATCTTAAAGTCGAAGTTCAACATAACAAGAAAAAAATATTATGCCTTCTTGTATTGCAAAAAGTTGAAAAACTCTGTTAACGGAGGGCCCTAAAATTAATTTCCAACAAGGACTGACGTAGTAAATACAGTCTAACTGACTACAGGACTGTGAAATCTTATTGGTACATCATATAAGATTTTTTCTACGAGGCTAAGAAAATTCGAAATTCAACTCCTACGAGCTCACAACGGAAAATAAAAAAGTTTGGGATCACTCGTGACTCCAATATATACCATAAGGGTTCATAATATATACATACAATTTTAATTCTATAGAATTTATGCAGAGGAAGGTATTCCTACACATATGTATCGAAGAGACTCCCTTATAATAGTGAAAAAACGTTAAAATTAGTATTAAACTTTAAAATTAGTAAAAAAACCAGAAAATTACTTCCAATAACCATGATCCTCAAATGATTTTAAAAAACAAACATTAATAATGGACGCGAGTAGAAAATATACTTACAAAAAATTGCTTCCCTCAGATTAGATTTACTGAAGTTAAGCTTTGTTTTGTTAGTACCATCCCAGCTCATCATTCGTGAAAGACGGTTAGAAATACATTTTTTCATCAGTGTTCCTGCAGCTTTACCTTCGACGACACAACCAGAAGCAAAAGCTTGAAATAAATCTGCCTAAAAATAAAAAAAGGTCGAACTATTTAACAACAAATTATCGAAAATATTTTTTTAAATACAGAAATCGTTTTATTTAATTTATTTGGCAATAATTTGAACCCTCTCGAGCATCATATAAACATTATTGGCTTCTACATAACAACACAACGCATATTTTCACAAATAAGAGTTTTAACTTCAGAAGCGTTATGGTCCATATAAAATTCAATATGTTTGTTCATACTGTGTATTAAGATTTTGAATCTAGAGACGCGGCAGCGTCTTGACGCCAAGCATTAAAAACATTTTTTTAAACGGCAAAGGCCGCTTATCTAGAGACGCGGCAGCGTCTTGCTACCAAGTATTAAAAAGATAGTGTTGAACGTCCAAGGCAAGACGGGCCGAGTATCTATACTCGAGATTGGGCGATTTCCCCTCACTTTAGAACTTCAAGTCGTCGCCATTGGAAGAACTTTTAACTTATAAAAAAAATGAAATTCCTCCAATATAATGTGGTCAATGCCCTTTCGACGGTATAATTTTTTTTTCGCTGCGTTTTCTATATACTCGAAATTGGGCGATTTTCTGTTACGTTTAAACTTCAAGTCGATGACATGCAAAGACTCTTCGGTACATAAAATTACTTACTGTGTAACAAATATTAACTTCAAGTTGCAAAAATTTCTCAAAATTTTGGAAATCTTCCTCAGATTGAAGTGGCACTGATGGAAAATCTTTGGGTTTTTTAAGAGCAGCTTCTTCGGGATATAGATTCTTCATGATTCTCTGATTTTGAATCATTATAAAATCCAGCTTGCTATTTATTTCCTGAAGCAGCTCAACCTTGACCACTTCAACGTTTGATGCTGAATATGTTTTTTCAGATGAAGAGGCTGAAATAATTTATTAAACGTTTTATAATTAATTTATGCAGAAACCTATACAAAGTTCGAGCTTACAGATACTTACCATTTTTCCGATAACGTTCCATGCTCTCACCATCATTGTTGCTGTACTTTCCGTACATATTGTCTCGTAAGCTTGTTATAATGGATGACGGAGATTCGACACAACCTTCTGCAACATCAATACTCAAATTCAAAAGAGAAATGACATTATTTCTTATTGAATAAATCATTGACGAATATATCTACCCTGCCGAGAGTTACTGAAATTTCCACGCCTATGATCAGCATTTTCTCTCGTTGCTGGGGGGAGGTTTAAAGGTTGGGATTTTATTGAAGAATTCGATTGGCGATCCAATATTCCATTGCCACTGCTACGATTTGCTGAAGAAAATAAATTATACTGTTAGAGATAATGCTAAGATCTAGCATGCACTGAAAAATATATAACATAAAAATGAACTTACTAGTTCGTAATGATGTGATGGAATTAGACTTCGGAAACAGCTCTCTTGATGAGTCTAAATCTTTATCCTGTATACTTTGATAGAAAGAAGTTTTGTTGGAAGTTGATGGCAGTGGAGCATCATTACACAGGTCGTCATATACAGGAACTGTAAAAAATGCATATGTTTACTTATTTCTATTTAACTAAGTCTATAATTGCTTGTCACTGTAATAAGAAAAACTTTCATCATTTCCTACTTACGTGGCTGAGTGAATGCAGTTTTAGTAAAATTTTTATTTCTGTGTGAATCGGAAACTGCGATGGTCTTGCCTTCATACGAGGGAGCTGGAAGAGGAGCATCATTGAACGAGTTGTCATCTGCAAGAACTGTAAAAAATGCATATGTTTACTTATTTATATTTAACTGAGTCTATAATTGTTTATCATTGTAATAGAAGAAACTTTCTTCAATTCCTACTTACGTGGTTGAGTGAATGAAGTTCTACTAAAATTGTAATTTCTGTGTGAATCGGAAACTGCGATGTTCTTGTCTACATACGGAGGAGCAGAGACATTCTTTGTAGTTGCGGCATACTTGTGCAAGAGGGATTTTAGCTTTTCTCTGATTCCGCTTACTGGTGGAGCGGGCAATGGTTCCCTGTCATCGTCCGAATCGGAATATATAACGGTTGCCTTCCTCTTTTTTTTAAGAGTAAATAAAGCAGGGTTCACATCATCAGCAATCCCATCACTATCAGAGTCATCAAAATGTCGTTTTTTCGTCACGCGCCGTTTTCCCCTTCCTTTTTCTCCATCTGTTACGTCAGAGTTCAACGCTTTGCCATTTTCAGCTTTCTTTATAGCGGCCTTACGGGCTAAATTATAAGTTCCTAAAAAAAGTAGTCAATGGATATATTTATAGTTACAGTACAACCTGAACAGCTTTAAGTAAATATAATTAAAAATGTAACATGAATTTGTGTAAAAACTTTCACCTTTTCTTGTAGCTACTACCGCTAATTTTTATTTACGCCCAAACATTTTTCACAATTTATTTTTAACGATACGAGAAAATGCTTTGAATACGGTTTACCATTTTTGCCATTATATTATTGAATTAATCATGTTTACTTTCATCTTTATGTTATCAAGAGACGCAGTAATGGCTCGACGCCAAGTATTAAAATGTCATTATTTTTTTTTAAATCATGGGCAACAATTTTTAAGTAGATTTTTTTCTAGGTAACAACCTTTTGCGTCTTACAGGAAAGAAACGAAAATTGATATTTGTTAATTTTTTGCAAATCAAGGACAGACATTTTTTAGCTGGTTTTTTTGAACTTATTAACTATTAAAATAATAACGCATATGTAGAATGGCCATTTTACAATTAAAGTCGCGATTTTTTAATACTTGACGTTATTTTTTTACTTTTTCAAAGTATTTTTATGAAAATACAAAATAAAGAATATTGTGTGAATTATTTTTTTCGGATACAAATTCAGCGACTAAGTCTGAGTTTAAGTTGATTATAAAAACCTAGTAATTACATAACGGATAGCAATGTTTGTTTTGTCGCAGATCATTAATAGTAGAGTATGACAAAGTAAAATTAAAAATCGAACTGACCAGATGAAATTAAAAAAATTTGGACTGAATCAGAAAGAAAAAGAGAGCATAACAAAAAATAGAAAGCTTGAGCGAGTGAAACGTAGAATAGAACTTGTACGAGTGAATACGTAGAATTCACTCGTACATGGATGGGATGGAATATTACAATATTCCACAATATAGAATAAATACGTGAGAATGCGAAATATTGGAATATATCGAAAGAAAATGAAACAATCGAAGAAAATAGAGAAGAACAAAAAAGGATGAGAGATAAGGAAAGAATGAATGTGATTTTTTGAAACAAAATTTAACGTGCCATAACTATGTTCGATTGCGATTGGACATTTTTTCCATTTGTCATTAGGACTGGCAAGTCCCATTACGAGCCTTGGTATTGGCTACCCTTTCTCATTTGATGGCGGCCAATATGTTTCTGTGCCATCTTCAGTTATCCATTTGGTAGCTACTACGTCAACTGTGTCATCCTCGGTAAATACAACCACGGAGTACTGCGAGTAATATTAAATAATAAAAATTACACTTTTCTCATAATAAGAGTCATATTTTATTTTCTAATACTTAAAACTAAATCAGATAACGTACCGAAACATCAAGAGAGGTGAACTAATGGAATACAAAGGTACACATTCCCATCCGGAATAAGATAGCATTTGCGAGCAACATCTGAGAGACGAAATAACTGTGACCGCTCGTTTAATTCTGACACGCTAAAAATTCCTATATCAGCAGAATCAATAGGAAACTCATAATAATTTGTTTTTCGCGTAAATTGGTGACCGGTCAATGTAATTTGTCCTTCAAGAGAACGGGTGATATTTGAGAGGATAACCACGTCATTTTCCTTAGTCACAAAACAGCAATCAGCTTCGTTAACAGCAAGAGTCATTCCACAAGTCTTCAGTGTGTTGTAATGATCTCCCGGGATTTCAAGGTCAGCTCGTTTCCCACACAAGCGTATTTCATCCGGACCTACCGCAGTGCTGATATTTTTCATCAGTTCTCCATTAGTGTCTGCATCTCGATTAGCAAGCTGCTGCAAGGGTTGATAGGGACATCGAAGACTATGTTTCACTACACCCAGATAATTTTCAAATTTGTATGCGCTGAACTTATCAAGCACGCCATGCTGTCTGCATTCTTCACTCAAGTGAATTAGACTGTGTACGTTGTAGACAACGAATTCGCGTCCAAATATTTGCGTACAATGAGTAACAAACTCTCTCATCAGGCGTTCCGCAACATCAATGAGTCATTCAAGCAGGCTTGCATTGGATAGGATATATGTAGCGGTATGGAATAGAAGATAATTCTGATAAAGCGCAGGAGGGAGGTGATGCTTGAAAACCTTCACCCCGTCATACAGTGCCATCCTCCTTAATTCTTTGGCTTTAAGCCTATTACCTGTTCTCCTAAGCTTTCTGGGTTTACGATTAAACTCTTTCGGAGTATGAGGAGCTAAATTCACAAGATCAGCTGATATAGCGGCTAGCGTTGCGTCGGACAAAATGAAATCACCCGGTACTTCCAACAAAAAACGCAGCCATCGTTTGAAAGCCCCAAGATCTTTCAGATGCATGCCATCGAGTCTGAATTGAGAGACCATTCCAGTTCCAATTCTTTCTAGCGGGGATATACCAGTATGGTGTTGTTGATTTTCCCTGGCATTGTATGATTGATCAGACCTCACATCGGCATCCATAGCAATGAAAATTTCCCGAGACAAGTATCTTTGTCCTGTGACACAGCACTTCTCACACGCGAAAGTGCCACCATGCCCAACACAACATTTTATATATGAACGAGCAGGAGCATCCAAGATATAATTCCTAACTCTGAGAGGATATACAGTTCCATCGATTTCAACTCCCTGTTCTTGAAGATCAGCCACTTCCGCAACATATTCTTCTAAATACGCATCTAAATCATTAGGTTTTCCCTTCCCATAAAATACCGCAATAATAAATTGTGTATCCTGATTTGCGAAGCAGCCCAAAATTAGCCAAAATTCTTTTTGAGAGCAGCTATTTGGAAAGGGTTTCATGCCATCTATATTTACATCAACCACGACTTCGTAATTATTTATTAAATATTCACGAGACAGTTTTGAGTGAATATTTGACCTGATACCTTTGTACCACAGTTGTCCACGTCCAATATCTCTCACCAATGTACACCGAGGAGTTCTCAAAAGGGTTCTATAATCTTTTGGGAGCTTCGGAAACACTAATCTAAGCATACTGAGTAGTTGATTTAGTTTCTGTCCCGTAACACCGCTACTCCCCCATTTCTTCAACCCCTTAAGACATAAGCATTAACATCCGCATCGTTTACAATAAGATTGATATCGATATTATTTTCATTGATTATGCCGATTTCTTCATGCTCTGCAATAGTTTCGTTTTCACTATCATCGGTACTATCAACAAATATCTCATTTCTTTCATGAAAATCGAAATTTTCTTCCATTTCAATATCGCTATTTCCCAAATTGTTGGCATTAGGCTCGTTATTTATAATCGCTTCGTTATCAATAACTTCCATGAGTGCATTTCTTTCCCTGAGTCGCTCAACATCTAGCCTTCTAGCAGCTTCAACCCGAGCATCATGACGCCAAGTACACCTATGTTGCTGAATGATTAAAAAAATAAACCAAGACTAATATACATTTCGTGAAAAAATTATCGAAAAACAAATTCAAAAAAAGGAAGCTTATAAATATGAATTAAATTTACTTTATATTTTTTACTCCATATAACAGGTTTGAAATCTTATACGTCCTAATGTTCAGAGGATTGAACGTAGTCGTACACTGACTATATTTCTTGATATAATTTGAAATTATTTTTCGGGATTATAAAAGTCTGAAAATTGAAAGCAAGACAAAATGCAGTGTAAATGGCAAGTATATGAGGTATTCCAGCTCAAGTGTGTAAACCCGTGACCCTGACCCTCTCGGATTTATTTGATTTTTTTTCATATGATCGCATTGAATCTAAAATACACCCTCATAATTTTTTTAGATTTTTCCAAACATCCCTCATTTAAAAAAAAAATTAAAAAAAAAACGCCATTATTTAAAAATCTGAAAAAATTCTGAAAAAACCGTAATAATATATAAAAATTTTCAAGCTATCATCCGTAGTGGGCAGATATTTTTTTCTGTGTATTACAAGCTATTAACGTTCTCAGAATTCCAAAAAATTCTCAAATAGCTCACCTTGAGCAGATACTGAATTATTTTGGTACTCAAATTAATTTCGTTGATGATTTTCGAATAATGGAATACGAATTATAAACCTTAAAATGAGAATAATGCCTTCGTAATGCTTGAATAATACTCCACAACATGATATAGCGTCTGGGGTTCTTAATATGTTTTTTCAAAATAGGTATAAATAATTCTACTTGTATTACGATTAACGATAATATTATAATTATTTAGTCAGATGAATTGATAAGGAATAGGTTTTATCACAGTTTGCGTGCGCGCGAAGGAAGGCATGTTACTTAAAGTATATGGGGTATTCCACACCAAATCGGCCACTGCTTGACTTTTGCATTTTTTATTTTGCTGTTTTTTTCCTCTTCAAGCTCATGGAAAGAAACTCACCTGATTTTTTTGAAATTTTTATCTCAACAAATTTATCCAGCAGAAATTTGTTAAATATTTTTTATTTTTTTTTTTCATTTATCTATAACTCCTTGGAAAATCAAGCAAATCAAATGGATCAAGGGTCAAAATTTTTGTTTTTGAATGTTCTTTCATCATAAAATATTTTCAAAATTATGAAATGAATAATTCAACCTGTTTTTTAAATTTTAAGCATAAAATCGTTTTTCCTACAGTGATCGTCGCCTTCGATTTTCTTCAATTTCTTTCATGAAAGGAAGTTATTTTTTTGACGAATTTTAAGCCTAGTTTGATCGTGGGCAAATAATTTTTTCCATGTGTTTTTATGATTTTACTACATGAATAATTGAATTGGTTCATTCAATTCTCAGTATAAAATCATATTTTTTATAGTGATTGTCATTTTCGATTTTCTTTATATTTTTTCATGCAAAGTCGCTATTTTTTTGGTGAATTTTAAGCCCAGTGCAATCGTAGGCAAACCATTTTTTCCAGCTGTTTTTATGATTTTATTATAGATTTTTTTTATGAATATCTATAACTTTGAAAAATCAAGCGAAACGAATTCGAAAATCATTAACGAAATTAATTTGAGTACCAAAATAATTCAATATCTGCTCAAGGTGAGCTATTTGAGAATTTTTTGGAATTCTGAGAACGTTAATAGCTTGTAAAACACAGAAAAAAAAATCTGCCCACTACGGGTGATAGCTTGAAAATTTTTATATATTATCACAGATTTTTCAGAATTTTTTCAGATTTTTAAAAAATGGCGTTTTTTTCAAAAAAAAAATTTTTTTTGAAATAAGGGATGTTTGGAAAAATCTAAAAAAATTATGAGGGTGTATTTTAGACTCAATGCGATCATATGAAAAAAAAATTAAATAAATCCGAGAGGGTCAGGGTCACGGGTTTACACACTTGAGCTGGAATACCTCATATACATTCGAGATCATATTGCAGTATTTGAAGAAATTTTGTGGATTATTTAGGAGCCTTTCAAAAAAGCATAAAATTATTTGTAGAAAAAATCAATATTATTGAAGGATATATTCCGTTCATTGATCGAATTTTTATAGACTTTCATCCAAAATAAATTAAATTTCTAAAAAATATCAGGACTTCTGATTATTTCTACCAATTTACAGAAAAGTAATATACAGATCGTATATTACTATTATACAAAAAGTAGAATTTCGGTTTATTCAGGTATATCATATAATTTCGAAAAATATTCCTACATTTTTTTTCAAACTTAAAAATTTTTTGTCCCCTTCACGATCCCGGTCAAAGAAACACATAAAAAAAATTTCTTCTTAAGGTAGTACCCAGGTTCTGGCGTAAGCAAAAGTTAGTCCAATTTCTCATATTTTTATTTCGGTAAAATGAGCTGTTTTAATATCGCATTATATAATATGGTATATACGTATATATATATATCCTTGTAGGCTTGTACTGAAATAATTGATTGCTTATTAGATATATTATTAGTCGATTACATTTTTCCGAGAAGCGTAAACTTTTGGATGGATACAGGCAGACCACACAATGAAATCTATATACAGATGAGGGGACACTAGTGTATTTGGACGAATGGTAGATCGCGACAACACCGCGACCCATCAGCTGCTCAGAAAATGCGCAGAAGAGTGCGCATCCGTCTATTCGTCTATACGAGTCTATTTTCATACAAGTGAACAGTGCGGAAGATGTCGAATGTGAATTTAGAAAAGTTAGTGCGGTATAAAGGAAGATTGAAACGAAAAAAAATGGTTGAGAAGCAGCTCAAATTCATTGAAATGAGGAAAGCTCAAGCTAAAAAACAGAAAGAAAGCAGGGATCCATGCGTTCTGGAAGGGTTACGTATCATTGATCCGAAAGAAGTCAGCAAAACAATGATATGTCACAAATGTAAAGTAGTCCTTCCATTCAGCAGTATAATACAGGAGAAAACCATGGGATTTCATTGCATATGGATTGCGAAATGCGAAAGTTGTTCGGAACTCACGACAGTCCATTCGGGAAAATCGCATAGTTCAGAAAATAATTACTATCACGATATAAATACAAGAGCTGTACTTGGTAAGTACATTTTAGTATTATTGATCTAGTTCAAATTACTTCCGGTCTTTGTAGTAAAAAAAAAAACGATTTTTTTAACATAAACATTAACTGTGACGTTCTAACCTCAAATTGTAGGTGCTGTACATTCTGGGATGGGATACACGGCATTGGAAAAAATATCAGCATGTTTAAATATGCCCAGCATGTCTGAAGAAGCCTATAAACGTTACGAAAAAAATGTTGGACTCGCAATGGAAAAAATCGCAA